>LR749518.1:2105386-2147096 GCA_902729485.2 Mus minutoides | reverse complement strand
GACATCCCAGATGTCTCTGGACACCACAGAAGAGCTGAGAAAAAAGTGGGGGCCAGAGGGGCAGCTCAGTCAGCCCCAGGGCCGAAAGGAGGAGAGGGCAGGAGGAAGAGGGCGCTGGGTGGTTCCCACTCAGGTGACAAATCTTTAGGGGAAAGCCTATTCCATCATTCAAGTACAGAGGGTCTTGATGTGCAGAGATGGTCTATGGTATAAGAGCTTTATTGTAGAAAGGCAGCAAGAAAGAGAAAGTAGAGAGAGGTAGGCCATGGCCTCATGGAGAGAGGGGAAAGGGAGAGGGGCAGAAGGAAAGCTAGAGATAAAAATGAGAGATAAGAGCTTAAGGGAGTGAGGATGGACCAAGCAGCTCCTTTTATAGTGGGCTGGGTTACCTTGTAGCCAGGTAACTGTGGGGTGCAGCATAACTGGCTATTGTCAGGTAACTATGGGGGATGGAGTCTAGTCAGAATGGCAAGTGCTTGGGACATTGTCTGCATGACTTATAGTCACAGGATTCTGGAGTTGGGGGCACTGGGCTGTCAGGCATCTGTGTCTGGGAATGTGGCTCACTGTTCTGTCTAGCAGTGCTAATAGTACTGAGTCAGATAAGAGTGAGTAGGAAAGAGATCCCCAAAGTTAGTGTTATTAATACAAAATAATTTAAAAAGTAGAGGTTAAATTAGAATGAAAGATAAATTTGTAGATAATATAAATGAATTAAAATAATAGTTCCATAACTGTTTTTTTTTTTACTTTTACCGCTGAAAAATATATTTATTATACTCTCCTCACTCCGATTTATTTATTTGAATGAACACTGTCTAAAGAAGTTAAGACAGGCAGCTTGCTCTGTACAAGGATATTAGAGGCTGCCTGTAGATTTGTCTATTTCCTCAGGCAAGATTAGAAAGGGGGTGGTGACTTTGAGAAGGAGAAGCAGGGGCCCTGACTCTTCTTGTTTGTCAGGTATTTTCTTGTGTCCCAGGGTGCTAACTCCAGGGGGAACAAGCTGTGGTCCAAGGGCAGTGCCTTTACATGGCCCTGGCAGGGACTGGATGGGCAAGAATTTGGGTTTTTGCTGCTCATTGGTAGCTCCTGGTTTAAGGCCTGGCCTGGCTTCCCACATCCTGGTGCTCAGACTAAAAGAAAGTGCTTTTTTTTTTTTTTTTTTTTTTTTTTTTCCCCTCAGTGCCACCAAGGCTGCTTTCAGTTGGTGTTAAACTTCTCCTTGTGTCCACATAAGTTGATGCAAAATATAAGAACTCGCCAGGATGCTGCATTTTTTACATCATCCATGGTCATGGTCACAATTTTTTTTTTTTTTTTAATACCTCCAAACATGACGTTGTAATTCCATGAGGGTATGATACTCACAGGCTGTCCATGGGATGACTTCTTTGACCTTGACACATCTGGGGTCATTCTCTCTGCTCATTCTTAAGCAGTAAATTGGCAGAATGCCTAAGGGAAAAAGCATGGTTTTCCATTCTCCTAAGTTTTGCTTTTGAATAAAATGTGAATTTTCTCTGTCCATCTTATCGACCTTCCTGTCACAGTTGCTGTCATTTGAAAACCTTAGGCAGCACCTGATTTATCTGCTGTCCTATCAAGCCAACTTCACCACATACCCTGGACCAAATAACACACTAGAGGTGCATATGCCATCTCAGGCTCACAGCCCACTCATATCCATCTGAGCATAGATGATTCTAGGAGGGAGCACTGCCTTCCAAAGGGGGCAAAACCATAGACTTCTCACATGAGAGGAGACCTCAACACAGAAGCTGGGTTCTGGGATTCATGCCTGAGGGTCATTGAGCTGTTTGGCCTGCTCCTCATTTGCTTCTATTCTCATACCAGGGATGCTTTCTGTAGGGTGTCTGTCAATCATGCTCTGACTGGTCTGATTGCTGGTCATTCTGGGGGAAACCTCACTTCATATAGGAACAGATAATAATTGGGTCAACTGGAAAACCCAGATTTCCTTGATTCCAATATGGACATTTTGTTTGTTTGGGGGGTAGAAGTATAGAGACAGAAGCAATGTCATTTATTTTTCTTGTGTCTAAAGAATCAAGGACTGGCTGTCTCTCAGCATAGTAATGTTTTAGACTTGATCTAGAACACTTTTAGCTTTTGAATCTGTTTTATTTCTTTTCTCTTTGAATTCCTATTTGGTTGCCTGGTTTCCAATGGAGGTGAAATTAACAACCATACTTGAATATTCCATCTTGACTTTTTAAACTGTGGCTACTTGAAATGAAGTTTATCTAGGGTTGATGGATGAATGGTAGGCTTTTCCAAAGTCTCTAATCAATAGGATGTATATTATTATAGTGTAGATATCTTAGTACAGTACATTTATGCTAACAATTTTATTTTGTATATCTTTTGTTTATGTTAATATTTCCTTCCAGTTTATTGGTTTGTCTCCTGAGCTACAGCCTTCCTTCCCCTTTCCTTCTCCCCCAGTGTTTCAGTAAATTTAATTTAGGTTACCTAGAAGTTTGCAAGTATGTCTTCTTTTTTGATTTGTATTTTATTATAATTTACACAAACAACTGGGTTTGTGAACTGTATTACTCCTGGCATCTTTAAAATATTGTGGGTGTTTGAATACATTTTATATTTATTTTTTGCACTCAAAAAAAAAAAAAAGATTAGAAGTAAAGGCTTTTTCTCAAGGTCATGCAATAAGAGCAAAACCAGTGTTCAAGACTTCATGATTCCGAGCTGTTTACAACACACCATTAAACTCAGAAAGACTGATGTAAACAAAGGAAAGGTACTGGAGTGAGATGCTGTCATTGAAGATGTTAAAAAATGTCATCTGGATATATTCAAAGAGCAAAGAAGTCATAAACTTTAGCATGAGTCACTACCTAAACAACCCTATTAAAATATCTAGTTTTAGTAAATACTTGAAGGAGAACTGGAAGGTCATCAACAGCTGTGCCAAAAGCTTTAAAATGAAAATATATAAACTCAGAAATGAAAATCTGATTTATATTTTACAGAAAGTGAATTAAAATTTGATATATGGGGAGTTAATGGCATTTCAAGTGATTCCTTATTTTGTAGTGTCCTATCTTGCTGGAAATTACCAGCAAAGTTTTATTGAATACCAGGACTCTGAGCTATAAGCAGTATGCAGTGCCTTGTCACTCCATGTCCAGATGTAAAAGTTCCTCTTGGCAAGACACAAATTGTCTGTGTCCAAGTGATGCTGAAAACTTCCGGAGCAGAAGCATTCCATCTCATTATGTCCTGATTAAGATTATTTTTCTGAAAGAAAATGGAGAAGCAGGGATCTGGGGGAGAGGAGAGGTGGCAGAGGGACTGAGAGGAGGAGAAGTAAGGGGAGACTGCTGTTAGGTTGTATTGTACGAGAGATAAAGAAAAATAAAAAAATGATAAATTTAAAACAGAATCATTTTGAGAGCCCACTTTCTATTAATGTTTAATATAATTATTTATAGTGATGATGTCATATACAGTTTATAAGATCTACCTTTATCTTCAAAATTTGTCTATTCACTATAGAATAGTGAAATACTTATATATTTTTCTTTTTTTTTCCATCATTTCTCTTTAGACAATAATTTTCTCCTGGGCTTTATAATCCCAGTCTTCTTATGAAAGGATGTTTAAAATTAATTATTTAATCCCTACATGATTCACTATGCCTAAGAAAGTTGCCAACAAAATCACCTTAAAAATAATATGCATGGTAGTGATTCACTATATAGTGATAGTGGATATATCTGGATGACAACTAACACAAATATGAATAAAACTTAAGCTCCTGGTATTGTTTTTGAGAATTGTTTTGTGCCTACAGAAAGACTGAAATACAAAGTGGACTCTGCTTTGAAGGAGCAGTGAAGAAAAGCTATTGTTCTGTAACTGGGATGAATAGTGTAAAATTATTAAACACTAAACATCTCTATAATACAGACATAGTAGAGCAGAAATTATATAACAAATAAAAAAAATTCTATAAAATTAGCAGATCCTGAAATGAATGTTTGATGCTCCAAAGTTAAGTGAAAAAACAGAGCTCTTGTTTTGATAAGTAATTAGAAACTGAGATGGAAAAATCACTTAATAAAAAAATGCAGAATGTATAGACTTAGCAAACATATGAATGTGTTTAATTAAAAAGCCATGCAATCCGTTTTAAATTATGGGTTGGTGTTTCAATTAAGGCAATATTAAAATGTGTTTTAAGAGACCAAGGACTCTTTGCATAATAAAACAAAATTACTAGATACCAGAAAGTTCAGCAATAAAGCTGGATCTTTTCCAAGAAACTGACACGACAACGTAGATCCATGCACACATTGTACCTGTTCTTCTAGAATGCCAGCCAGGCCCATTTCATACTCCCTTGAATATACATTGCATATCTGAAGGAGAAGTTGAACCAATTCCTATTAACCCACTTTAGTTTTTTGTTTTTGTTTTGTTTCAATGTGAAAATAACTATGGACACTGTGTCCTGGAGATGGACAAAGTGCATCATGGTAAGTGTTACAGGTGTTATACCATAATATGGGGTTGTTCTTAAAATGTATTCATATGCATACACTGTATTACTGTGTATTTCCTAGTCCAGTTGTGTTCAAGCATATTTGCTTTAATTCTTTCACTCTTGTTGTTTCTCTTTGCTTTCTCCCAATATCGTGTTCGACGTGCATGTTCACAATGACTCATCTTCTTCCTTTGGGTTGCACATCTTCAATGCTCTGCAACATTCCCATAGTGGCATAGGTCGGCAATACAGCTCCTCAGAACATAGTCCTTGAGATCTTTGGTTGTAACAAGATCATTATATTATTACCAAAAAAGAAATTGTGCAGAAAAATAATGAACTTTAATAAAGTTTACTTTCAAATTTTGTTAATTACTTTTAAAAAATACTTTTAAAGCTAAACTTGAACCATTATTTTTTTTTCTAGACCAATATTAAAGGTTAAGATTTTCTACTATTTTAGTGTAAAATTTATATTTCTTGACTCTTGTGGTTTTCTTATAAGGATGTGAAGGCTATTATTTAGTGTCCCCTGCACTCTGACAGACATGCTTGGCGTCTTGCTCAGGTTGTTCACTCTGATCCTCCTCAGCTTTCATTACAAATTGGAAAACATCTACAAAGATTACTTCATGATCCAAAACCACACATTTGACAGAATTCATCACTTGTTATGATCAGTTTTGTTCTTTGCAGTGAACTACTCATAATGATGTTTAATTGAGTAATGATATAGACTTGAATAATTAATTCTTTAATGGCAGCATATCTTTTAATAATTTGTAACTTTTAAATTAAGTCACTACTTGTATAAAAATGAGTCAAATGTGGTTCTTTTTGTATTGGGTTATTCCTTGCTAATGATTTACTGTCAAAATATTATATTAAAATGAAGCATTTGTGAGATGCCAGGAATTTATTGTGTTTTTTTTTTTTTTTTCTCTATGTTATTTCCTGGAATGGACTGAGTCATTTGCTCTTTCTTGGATACCATCTGTCAGAAGACAGGAAACCCTGAGTGTGTGAGGCCTTACACAAATGTCTGTTGCAGACATGATTAGGGCAGATCAAGTACACTTCCCCTCAGGGATATTGCTCAGAGATCTCAAAGCTTTCCTCTGGCTAGAAATGCCAACCATGGCTTTCTCCTGGTAATTTATGGTCTGAAAACTGCTTCTCTACAGAGACTGTTCCTGCCAAGATGATCTAAACCTGCCTCCTTGATTCATATCTTTAACATAAAATCTGATTTTTGGCCTGTCTATGTGTATTAACCCTGGTCTCTGTTCAACTGTATATGATAAACAAGATGAGCTTCTTGGGTACTGTGATTGCTCCATCAGAAAGTCCAATCCACCTCACTTGCACTTTTCTGTGTGACTGTCCTTTCTTCATTCACTAGTCTTCTCTAACACAGTTAAGTCCTGGGAATTGGTACAAGAATACAAGCAGTGTACTTCAAGTCTCACTTGGATACTTTGGTAGTACAGCTTTTGAATATACTTCAATGAGGTAAGTATTATCAGTTATTAATACTAGTTTGAAGGGCATAATTGCTATAAATAAATAGACACCAGTAACATTCTCTATTAAAGCATTTCCTTCTAAATTTTCCATGAAATGTCCCACACTTCATGAAATTTCTGTTTAAACTCAAATGGTTCTCGGCATTTAGATTCATAGAAGTTTGATTTCTTCTTTTAGTCGTTTTCATGGTGTGATAGTTTGTGTTTACAAATGTGTGTGTATGTTCAGTATCAGAATAATGTAAAATTTGCTGCTTATAAATTTTCATTTATATAGAGAATATCACTTGACTACACATAATACAGCCTAGAATATATAAGTTCAGAGAAAAATCCTGGTTTGCCTATTGCTTAAGCTCAGGTGATATGTTCCTTATGACTTCTCATCTCTCTTTTTCTCAACTCAGGAATACAGAAGAATAGATTGTATTTTTCTAAAAATTAGACAATTGTAGTCACTGTCTCATTTATGTATGTTCTCTGAAGAAACAGTCTTTTTCCAATATTGAAAACTATTTTTTTGTTGTTGTTAATTTAAAAATATATTTTTTGGGATCATTAATTTAGTGTAAAATAGTCCTTCCCAGAAATAAGATGGAAAGAATCCATTGAAACGTTTTCCAATGCAGGGAAGTAAGGCTTGACATTTAAGGACATATTTTTATATTTTTAATAGATTTCAGGAAAGCTCTCATTCTATTTCCAGATATAAAAGATAAAGATCTACTGATTTCATTAAAGAAGTGTTTTAGTTCCTTAAAATATTTTTAAAATAATTTTATAATTTCATGTATATGGGAGCTTTTTCTGCAGGTATGTCTGCATACACTTTGTGTACAGTGCCCACAGAACCCAGAAGACAGTACCTGATGCTCTGGAGCTGGGATTTTGGATATTTGTAAGAAACCATTTGGGTATTAGAACCTGAACCCTGTTCATCTAGAAGGACAATGAATCCTTCGAACCTCTGAGCCATACTTCCAGACCAGAGTTAGTTCTTCTTAAAAAAGTTCTTCTTAAACCTCAAAGGAAAATCAACAGAATATGTTGAAAGCCAAAATATGTTTAAAAACACACATATTTTAGGATACTGCGAATCCTAGGAAATAAGAGGAGTAAGAAACGAAATAGCTCCTCCATAATTAGCAAGGAGAATAGAGAACCTGCTGAAAGTTCTTTCTCTTGAAACTTCATATATTTGTAGGTGAAGAGGGCTGAGTGGATACTTTTAGTGAAGATGTGATGAAAAGGAACATTTATATTCTAACATGTATCATATAATAATATTTTACTGAAATACCACAACTGTGCCTACTGTTTCAAATGTGTCACCGATCTCAGTAATGACAAGACTCTTGTCAAGGAGCTATTCTAGGTTGGATAACAAGGAGATGACGTTTCATGCTCAGGGTGAACATGGTAAATAGACAGAGTTGGACAAGCAGGGGAAAGCTACATTTAGCTGCAGGCTGCAACTTTTTTTTTTTTTTTTTAATGCAGTACCTTACTTGAGGGATGCTGACTGAGAAGGATGAAGCTGAAAGTAATGAAGTGATATTTAACAAGGCAGGAGCATGGCTCAACAAGAAGAAATCAATGAGGCAGAAAGAGACTCCTCTTGAAAACAAATGAGGCAAAAATGGACCGACTCCCAGCCCCCTTCAGGGCCCCCTTTGTTGTTGTTGTTAGCAACTAAGTCAGGGAAGCTGAGTTATAGTCATATTTCTTCCTACTGCGAATTGCCTATATTTATGTCCAGTTACAGACATGAAAAATAGCCCACTAGACACATAATTGCCCATCCTCCTTACTCCTCAGCCCAAATTGCTGTTTATACCACACTGGTTCTAACTCACAATGTGCTTAAATGTCATCACTCAGTCAGCATCCAGCTTAAACTAAATGCATCATCCCGTTCCTGTTTTCAGAATATTGAGTTTGGAGTAAACAAGGACATTAGGACAGACATTGTGCTAATGGATAGCAGTAGCATTCACACACTAAAATTTTAGTAACTGAGGGGAAACTAGAGCAAAAGTTACTTTGTGTTTACAGGAGAGCATTTCAGTTGTGTCAGGTTGCTGATATAGCACTATGTCATTTGATTCACTGTTAAGAACCTGTCCTAGCAAATATCTTAAAGTCATGGATGAGTTTTAAATTTTGGAAAGCACAGAGAAGAAAGAAAGTGTGGAGAGGGAGGTTTCTTTGTAAAGAAATAAAATCTGGAATCTGTGAATTTATAAATTTCTCAACTTAAGGTTGAGGAACAAGATGAGAGTCTCAAGCAAAAGAGAAATGCTGTAAAACTTTTGGGTGCTTTAAAACAATATGTAACATTGTGGTCAAAACTGTAAGTTAGAAACTTGTACAGGCATAACTAGCATTTAAATATTTATATATTATACCAACTAAAATAATTAGACTAGTTTTACAGTAAAACTAGCAATTAAATAATAAAATTTCTGAAGGAATTCACAGCATACAACACCAAATAAACAACTAATAATCACTTTCTTTTTCAGTCTAAAAGAAGACCTTGAATAAAGAGAAGAATTTAGGTTCTAGAAAATTTTCAGCAGGATTGGATCAGCTATGAGATTATAATATAATTACCACATTTATTCCTTCCCTTCCTTCCCTTGGGTTCCTCCTATTCATTCCCCTAACTCTAAAAAAAATGTTTGGCCTCTTTTTTTTCTCACTCATTGTTTTGGCATGCATATTT
Organism: Mus minutoides; assembly: GCA_902729485.2. NCBI lineage: Eukaryota > Metazoa > Chordata > Mammalia > Rodentia > Muridae > Mus > Mus minutoides. Next base: position 2,138,311 of record LR749518.1, on the reverse strand, counting down.
ACACATGTGCATTCATATATATTTCTAAATAAATAAAGCCTGTTTGGTCAATATATGCCAAACAGAATGGGTAGAAAGCCCAAGAGGCTTCAACATCCGGTAAGAAACTACGGGCAACCAAAGACGTTGGTAGCAAGACAAGTGCTCATCCCAGGGTTAAGCCAGTTGGTTGTGTAGTCTCAATCAGCACTGCAACCAAGCATACAAAGACAGCTGGATTTAAGATAGATGTGGTATGCTGCATGGTGAGCCAGTTGAGAGATCAAAGATAGAAAGCAGAAAAGAGTCACATTTTAATTTGTTACCTCTATCCTCACTAATTTCAATCGTGATTAATCTTGACTCATTACTTGGAAAACTAACGGGATCATGTAGTTTCTGTGATGAATCACAGTTCACTGCATAACCATCCCGTAAAATTGATAGGTAAACAAAATTCAGCTATTCTAATTGTGTTTTCAACTATTAGAAACTTAATCAGCACATCACATATTAGTCTTTTTTTTTAAATAGTTTTGTTTTTGTTTTGTGTTTAGATATTTTCTTTAATTGCATTTTAAATGTTATCCCCATTCCTGGTATCCCTCTGAAAACCCCGTCCCTCATTTCCTCTCCCCACACCCCCTGCTCCAAACCCACCCACTCCCTATTCCTGGCCATGGCATTCTGCTACACTGGGGCATAGAGCCTTCATAAGATCAAGGACCTTTCCTCCCATTGATGACTGACTAGGCTCTCCTCTGCTTCATATATAGCTGGAGCCAAGAGTGTACTCTTTTGTTGAGCCATGTGTACTCTTTTGTTGATGGTTTAGTCCCTGTGAGCTCTGGGGGTACTGAATGGTGTGAGGTGGAATCTCAGGATTGTTTTGATTTGCATTTCCATGATGGTTAAGGATGTTGAACTTTTTTTTTTTTTTTAACATGCTTCTCAGCCATTTGGTGTTCCTCAGTTGAGAGTTCTTTGTTTAGCTCTGTACCCCATTTTTTAATAGGGTTATTTGTTTTCTGGAGTCTAACTTCTTGAGTTAGCCCTCTATCAGATTTAGGATTGGTAAAGATCTCTTCCAATTTGTTAGTTGCTTTTTGTCTTATTTACAGTGTCCATTGCCTTTCAGAAGATTTGAAATTTTATGAGGTGCCATTTGTTGATTCTTGATCTTACAACTCAAGCCATTTGTGTTCTGTTCAGGAATTTTTCCCCTGTGCCATATCCTTGAAGCTCTTCCACACTTTCTCCTCTATAAGTTTCAGTGTCTCTGTTTTTATGTGGAGGTTCTTGGTCCATTTGAACCTGAGCTTTGTACAAGGAGATAAGAATGGATCAATTTACATTCTTCTACATGCTAGCCACTAGTTAAGCCAGCACCATTTGTTAAAAATGTTGTCTTTTTTCCACTGGATGATTTTAGCTCCTTTGTCAAAAATTAAGTGACCATAGGATTGTGGCTTCATTTCTGGGTCTCCTATTCCATTGATCTTCCTGCCTGTCACTTTACCAATATCATGCAGTTATTATCACAATTGCTCTTGTTCTTTTATTGTTGAGAATAGTTTTTGCTATCCTAGATTTTGTTGTTGTTGTTGTTATTCCAGATAAATTTGCAAATTGCTCTTTCTAATTCTGTGAAGAATTGAGTTGGGACTTCTCTACCTTGGGTGCAATCTCCACATACAGTTGCAAGGTCCCCAGAAGAGGGGAGTCTCTACTCCTGGGCACTCTAATATGACTAGGATCTTAGGAGCATTGGTGAGTAGAACACAACATCTACTCCAATACCATTTGGAGTAACTGGGACCAGCAGGTTTCAGGGACACAGGAACACTGCCTGACAAGTAGAAAAAAATTTTTTTCTGCAACTGTTATATCATAACCACTAGAAAATCTGTGGCTAAATTGAAGCACATGAGAATAACTTCCAAAAAAATGGTTTATTTCTAATGAAAGATTAAGTAAGAGATAATGGCAAATTAACTTAATAGTGTATTTTTCATCATTTTGTGAGAAGCTGAAGGCACTCATGACTACTTTAAAAGGAAAGCAATGGAGATTTAAAAAAGAGATGTTTAGAAACTAACTCAATTTTTATGAAATTTAATTACAATTATTGGTATATTTAAGAGCTAGAAAACATGTAGTAAGTACACACAGTGTTTAGAAATGATCAAGATGAAAAGAAAAGCTAGTCTGAATATGAAGCAAAACATGGTCATTATTCATCCATTGAAAAGTAAGTGTGCAGAAATATCAATTGAATGTTTTAAAAATTAGTTCTTTCTAGATTCCATCAATATGTTTAAATCATATTCATCCTTTCATGAACACTTCCTTGTTCTATTTCTAAATCTACTTATATCATTTTTATCACATATCTTGTCCCCCATATTTTTAATAAATTCATTAAACCAAATCAGTACTAATCATAAATTAATATTCCTTGCTGTTTGTTAAAAAAACAAAACAAAACAAAACAACAACAACAACAACAACAAAAAAAAAAAAACTCAATCCTTTTAGCAATGAAGATTTGGGATCCAGATGCTGCTTTGAGAACTTGTTAGCTCAGAGAGTCAGAGAAACTAAACTCTGTCAGCTGACCTACCTCCTTAGTCAATTTCCCACCAGGAATCTTCCTATGTTAAACTGTCTCAATAAATGTCCTTCAAAATGAATATTCCCCCCTTCTACTTTCTGTATGTCTCTCTGTCTGTCTTTCTGAATCTTACTCTCTATGTTTTGTTCTTATTCATCTTATATTCACTGCCTTGGTTATGTTTAGTTCAAGATCTTTGTTTTTGATGTTACTGTAATTTTATATGCTGCTAATTTGCTGAAACAATTACCTTTTTTAAAAGAAATTACATTAAGGGACTTTGGGATATTTAATGTTTGATATCATATCATGTAAAACAGGGATGATTTCATGTCTACCTTTTCTATTTGTATCAATTTAATATTTTTCCCTTGCCATATTGCTGTACCTAGTCCTTCCTGGTTTATCTTGAAATGGAGTGAGGATAGTGGCCATCCCTATCTCATTCTTCATTTTATTATTATAAATATCAATATTAAATATTATTTATCATATCAAGGTTTCTCCACTCAGGATAATGTTGTCTGTGTGTTTGTCATATGATCCCTTTATTACTGGGATATAGTCCTTCCAAATCAAATCAAATCAAACAAAACCGATGACCAGCCAAACAACCAAGTCCCAGAGAGTAGAAAGCTCCTTTTGAATGATTGTTTAGTGTAGTTCCAGACATTCCTGTTTTTTGTTCATTTGTTTGTTTTTTGTTTTGTTTCTTATTGTTTGTTTGTTTCTTGTTTTTTGCATTTGTTATTCTCTCAGGAAATGAATCTGAGTCCCTATGGCTGAGGACCACATGCACTTAGGATACTAGACTGCAGTGATTCAAGGTGGATCTGAAAATGAAAGCCTTTATCTAGTGGACTAGCTTTCATTCCAGAAAATACTATGCAAGCTGCCAAGAGAGAAGAGCAATTACTTTGTCCTGCCAAGCAGCAAGACCTATGATCCACAATTACCTTAAATGACAAGACACACTTAAAAGAGCAAACTGCAGCACTAACACGTCAATGGAAACTCAAAACTGCCTAATTGGACTTAAGCCCTACTCAACAGGAGGTGCCCTAATCTCACCACTGGAAGTCATGCCTGGTAACAGAAGATGATCCACTCATGCTCTGTATCCTCCATTATTAGGAGTACTCACTAGGGTATCCCTTATAGGTTCCAGGAAGTTTCTGTTGTACTAATTTCCACATATCCCCTAAGTGCCTTTACCAATTCCATTTTCCCTCTCTATAGCCTTTCCTTCTGCCCTTCCTTCCTTTGACCATAATAAGAAGAAAATAAAGCCTAGTCCTGAAAACTTAGCTGAATTTCCATAGCTAGGAAATCCATACACCTTTGAAGAGAATGCACTACAGTCTCTTTGTTGGAAAGGAGTAATTCCTTACAATATTCTATATCATATCCTTTATCACTGATAAGTGTAGCCATCACTCTCAACAAAGAAACCCCTATTTACAAAAAATAAAGAACATCCCATAAAACCACAAAGGGGAACAATGTAGAAATAAACAAACTGGAATAACTGATAGAGAGTGTAGCTGGTTGGATTATCTTTGCTCCAGGGAGTGGCACTATTAGGTAGTGTTGTCTTGTTGGAGTGGGTGTGACCTTGTTGGAGGAAATGTGTTGGGCTATGAGAATCTCCTCTTAGCTGCCTGGAAGATAATGTTCTACTCTCAGCAGCCTTCAGATGAAGATGTAGAACACTCAGATCCTCCTAGACCATATCTATCACAATGCTGCAATGCTCCCACCTGTATGATAATGGACTCAACTTCCAAACCTGCAAGCCAGCACCAATGAAATTTTGTACCTTGATCATGATGTCCATTCACAGCAGCAAAGATGTCCATTCACAGCAGCAAAACCTAAACTAAGCTTGTGGTGGGTACCAGGGACCAGGGTGTTGCTATGATATGTTTCACCATGTTTCTTGTTGCTGTTGTTGTCTGCACCCCCCTAAAAATAAGAGGGGCACAGAATGTGGAACTTGGGACTTTTGAAAGCAGTGAAACATTTTAAGTGGGGCTTAATCAACCATCCCAGTAAGGATATGGAAAACATTGTTGCCAAGGATAATTTGAACTATGCAGACATGGCTCAAGAGGTTTCAGTGGAAAAGAATGTTAGTGTATGGCCTAGCAATTATTTTTGTGATATTTTAGTGAAGAATATGGGTGCTTTTTGACATTGTCTGTAGAGTCTCTATCAGGCTAGAGAGATTTAGATTAATTGCTTTGACAAAAGAAATCTCAAAACAGCCTGATATAAATTTTGTTCTGTGGTTACTATGCTGGCGAGGATGTGGAGAAAGAGGAACACTCCTCCATTGCTGGTGGGATTACAAGCTTGTACAACCACTCTGGAAGTCAGTCTGGCGTTTTATCAGAAAATTGGACATAGTACTATGGAAAGATCCAGCACTACAACTCCTGGGCATATACCCAGAAGATGTTCCAACTGGTAAAAAGGACACATGTTCCACTATGTTCATAGCAGCCTTATTTATAATAGCCAGAAGCTGGAAAGAACCCAGATGTCCCTCAACAGAGGAATGGATANAGAAAATGTGGTACATTTACACAATGGAGTACTATTCTGCTATTAAAAAATGAATTTATGAAATTCTTGGGCAAATGGATGAATCTGGAGGACATAATCCTTAGTGAGGTAACTGAAACACAAAAGAAGTCATTGGATATGCGCTCACTGATAAATGGATATTAGCCCAGAAACTTAGAATATCCAAGATACGGTCTGCAAAACACAAGAAAATCAAGAAGGAAGACCAGCGTGTGAATACTTCATTCCTCCTTTGAATAGGAAACAAAATACCCATGAAAGGATTTACAGAGACAAAGTTTAGAGCTAAGATGAAAGGATGGACCATACAGAGACTAACCCACCAGGGATCCATCCCATAATCAGTCACTAAACTCAGACACTATTGCATAGGACAGCACCTGTTTATTGAAGAGACCCTGATATAGCAGACTCCCACAGAAGTGGATGCTCACAGTCATCCATAAGAGGGAGCACCGGGCCCACATTGGAGAAGCTAGAGATAGAACCCCAGGAACTGAAGGGGTCTGCAACCCTAGAAGAGGAACAACAAAATGAACTAACCAGAATCCCCAGAACACATGTCTCTAGCTCCATGTATAACAGAAGATGGCCTAGTCAGCCATCATTGGGAGGAGAGGCCCCTTGTTAATGCAATCTTCATATGCCCCAATACAGGGGAACGCCAGGGCCAAGAAGTGGGAGTGGGTAGGCAGGGGAGCAGGGAAGGGGGAAGGGGGAAGGGGGAGGGGATTTTCGGGATAGCAGTTGAAATGTAAATTAAGAAAATATCTAATAAAAAAATAAAAAGAAAAAAAGAAAAGAAAAAAAAAAAGAAGCACATTTTAATGAAAAGGAACAAGCTGAGAAAGGAAAAGTACAAAATGTGTGATTCAAAACTTAAAGGTGCACCAAGATGTGGAATGTAGCTGAATTCTACATTCAAGGAGATTAACATATTAAGAGAATGGTCATCTCAAAGCAAGATCCCACACTGTTAAGACTATTGTTTTTGCTCTAGCAGTTGAACAATGGACTTGGTTGTTATTTTCATTTACATTTTAATTATTTAAGAACTATAATACAGAATTGGAGAGCATGTCTGTGACCCAAATATTGAGGTTGGAAGAAAGGCTTGTGATCCAGAGCTTGAGAAACAGTGGCCATGAAAATCCTAGTTTTAGGCAGGGTAGTATATGACTTTAATCCCAGGCGACAAGGCCAGCCTGGTACATAACATACCAAGTAGAAAGAAGCTTACATCCAAGCATGGTGGTGCACGCCTTTTAACTACAGCATTCAGGAGACAGCCTTGCAATTCTCTGAGTTCAAGATTAATCTACAGAGCAAGTTCAAGGATAGCCAACTATAGTCAGTGATGGAGCTGGAAAACAGAAAGTTGGTGATAATGGAATAGAGCAAGTTTGGGCATGTTCCAGCTCCAGCAAGAAACAAAATGTGGCAGTTTCAGCCATGTGGTTCTGACCTTAGCATCAAGAGTAGAAGGAGACTTCTGGGACAATTGATCATGCTGGTAAGCTAGAGCTAAGAAATTAACAGTGATTAAGAAGAGACCATCATCACCGAGAAGAAATCATCTGGGCAGTGTTTTCTGAGAGCACAAAGAAGCTGTCAGAGATAGCCAAGGTTGTGCCTCCTGCTGCAGCTGGAGTTGGTATTGTGTAAAATTCACCCAGGTGCTATTGATTTTGAGGCCACTTGTGAAAATGCAGCCTCAGTTGCAGTTGAAGGCTTAGGACTGAAGGGGTTCTGCAAAGAAATCTAGACTTGTGACCAAAACGGAAGCCTATGAGAGGCTATTGATGTAGCTTAAGATACAGTGAGAAACCCCTGCCTGTTAGAGATGTCAGTGAGATGGCAACCAGAAACAGCAGTGGCAGTGGAATATAATCAACCAGACCCTAGTTTGCTCCAGAGGGTAGAGCTGGAAATGAGACTAAAACCCTTTGAAGGAATCCAGGAGCTTATGTGTAGATCCCAGATATTGATAGAAGAAGCTTTAAAGTTTATGTTGCTTTGGATACCCCAAGATGTTAGAGATGCCAGAGCCAAGGGATAGCTTCTGAGGAAAGCCACTAACACAGGGTAGAATCAGCCCAAGAGAAAGAATTGTGTTGTACTCATCAAAGCAGAAAGGAATTAGCTATATGATGATCACTTTGACATCAGACATAGAGATTCAGCGTTCCAAGTTTGTCCAAATGTTTTTTGGGCTTGCTTTTTGTCCATGATTTCTTCACTATGACGTTTTTTAAGAGTAACATATATCCTGTGATGCTGAAGGTATGTCATCTGCTTTTTGATTCTGATTTCATAGGGAATTAAAATTAAGCAATTTTATGAATCTCAGAAGAGACTGTGAACTTTGAAACTTTAATTGTTGTTGAGACAGAAATAGACTATGATATTTTTTTTTTTTTTTTAATTTGGATTAAATGTACTTTGCATTGTGCATGGGCACCATAGACTCATGTGTTTGAACTAGCCTATGAGGGTAGGGAGTGGAATGTGGTGGTTTGAATATGCTTGGCCCAGGGAGTGGTACTCTTAAGAGGTGTTGCCTTGTTGGAATAGGTATGGATGGTCTTGTTGGAGCAAATGTGTCACTGTGGCAGTGGGCTTTGAGACCCTGCTCCTAGCTGCCAGAAAGATAGTAATCTTCTATTAGTGTAATTCAGATCAAGATGTAGAACTTTTTGCTCTTCTAGAACCATGCCTTTCTGGATGCTGCCATGTTCCCACATGATAATGGGCTGAACCTCTGAGCCAGTAAGCCAAGCCCAGTTAAGTGTTGTATTTAATAAGAGTTGCCTTGTTCACGGTGTCTCTTCACAGCAATAAAACACTAAGTAAGACAGATACAGAACAGGCAACCAATGACTGCTTGTAGAGGATAATTTGCCTCTCTCATTGATGAGTTCTTTAGTGGTTGTCCCATGCAGAATTCTCTTGCATGGAACCATACACATACCATCAGAAGGAATGGATCAGTGGATTGTATTTATATACATGTGTGTGTCACAATATTAGTGATAGAAAACGTGGGTATCAAGTTGAGAGTTCAGAAGGAAATATGGGAAGAATTCCAGTTCCAGGAGTTAGGAGGGGTTAGAGGTGAAGAAAGGGGATGAGGGAGAATGATATAATTCTACTTCAAGTGAAAATATAGAATAACATATTAAAAAACAGAGAGGGGCAACACTTGGGATATAAATAAATGAAATAATTAAACAGTACTGTTCTTACATTTTTCTCTGAGAAATACTATCTCATTTACTGTATTTACTTCAAGTAAAATGAGATTCAGAAATTCACCTTCTCACAGTTCCTAGAGGTAGTAAAAAAAATCTTATACTTTATAATATTTTATAGTTAGAATTATTTCCTTTCAAGGAACTAGACATTATTCCTGGGCTAACATAGTTTCAGTCTTAGTGTGAGATTTTTTTACATTTTTCTCCCATTAATTTTCCATATTTTCAATACCTGTATTGTAATATAATTAGCACAGTAAAATTGTTAACTTAGAAGACATAAGTTGTCTTCTGATTTTTTTCAGGGATTTTCCTTATATGCTATATTGTCATAATTCAATTAAGAAAAATAGTTGTTATCATATTAATGTATGTAATAGTACACACAATATTCAATATATTGTATATTCTGACCTTAATGATATGCTTGTTTCATATCTGATTTGTATATATTCATTATATATATATATATATATATATATACACACACACACACACACACACACACACACACACACACACACACACAAATATAGGCCCCAACACAGAAGAGTCAAATGACACAAACTTAATTGGATACCACTATAGTCATTCTAAATATGTACCTATTTTTATTAGGTTTATCCCCAAAGCTATTGGATTTCTTGTTTTTTTTTTAATTTAATTTATTTTAATTTAATTTTTTAAATTACGTATTCACATCCTGCCTCGCTCTTGGAGACCCCCTTCCACAATCCTTCTGCCTCTCATCTTTTCACCTCCACATCTCCCATGAGATATCCCACTACCCTGGCACTTCAAGTTTCTGTAAGGCACTTCCTTTCCCACTGAAGCCAGACAAGGCAGCCCAGCTAGAAGAATATATCCCATTTATAGACAACTGTTTTGTGAACTCAATATTCAATATATTATATACACTGCCCTTTATGATATGTGTATATACGTCTTTGCTTTGTGAACACAATAATTTTGTACATATTCATGATTCTTTATTTGCTTTTGCAAAAATCCAAATCTATTGTGACTTACCTATAGAAATTCCACCTTTTTCTTGCTATAGGTTCCAATTTGTTCTTATTTATGAACTTATTTTACCTGTGCTTCATTCTTCATTCCATGAATTAATTTATTTACTCTAATTTAGATGGATTGTTTCCAGTAAGTTAATTTTATTTTTCTTTTCTTAAAATGGAATCTTAGTCAACTAACTAAAAACAAGAGGAATGTGCCTTCAATGATTGGAGGTTTTTTATGGTGTTGGAGATACAAAGTTAATTTTCTAAAAGGACACAATAATTAAAGCAAACAAAAGATTTAATGTTCAGAAATGAGGTTTATGGCCTAGGGACTCCTCTAAATTTGTTTTTGTCAAGAGAATATAGCATATAGTCATATATGATGGTTCACAGAAATGTAAAGTTGTATCAATATGGACAAGGCTGTGTGGAAGAGTATTGAGTCTTGCTACAGGCATAAAGTGATAAAATGTTGCTATAAATTGATCTTTTACTGTATCAATACATATCTTAAGGACACACTGAAAAGGAGAGCCATGTCAAAAATCAGTGGATAGTAATACTTTCTAAAAACCTAAATTTAAAATAAAAATAGATTTAATTTTTCTGTCATCTTTGACTATAAGATTCAAATTATCAAGTTTCACCTCCAATGTCAGTGTGAGATGACTCTTCAGTTTTGGATGGATTTACTTTATGACTAATCACTATAGGTTTACAAGGAGAGAAAGCATATTAGCACTTGATTGTGCATTTACATATTTAAACTCATGTTTAAATGCATCAATTAACTTAATGTTCTATCAGAATCAGAAGTTTGTCATAATGTTTGCTATAGTCGTTCTGTTTACTTCTACAGAGGATAATTAAAAAAAAACAGAAATAAAAGGTAGTTCTGGAAATAAAAGCTGATCATTTTAAAACTATTTTTGAAAAATATTAGGTTACAGATCATAAATAAGTTTATAGTTTGATTTTGAGAAGTCTTTAAATGGAATTCAATTAGATAAAATTCCTCTGATGTGCATTTTGCTTATGAAACAATATCTATCATGGCTAACTTCAATAACCTCATGAAGTTAATGTCATTTTTAAATATTATATTATTACATTTTATAATTAATATTCAACAATATCATAGAATGACAACTCCCACAACAATACAGCTTAAAACAGCTTCTTTATGACATAAATATGCTATGTATAGACATGGAGCCACTTGAATATTAAACAGGAAATGTTTTTCAGGGAATTTATTTTATTTTATTATTATTATTTTTTTTTTTTTTTTTTTGAGACAGGGTTTATCTGTATAGCCCCGGCTGTCCTGGAACTCACTTTATAGACCAGAATGGCCTCGAACTCTGAAAACTGCCTGCCTCTGCCTCTGGAGTGCTGGGATTAAAGGCGTGCGCCACCACGCCCGGCTGGAAATATTCTTTAATGTGCTAATCCAGTGGGCTTTTGAAAGCTCTCTTGAACGTTAGAACCAAAAGCAAACTGCAGAGGAAAGACTGTGTATGCCTTACAGTTCTGTACCACAGTCCATTACTGAGGAAGTCAGGGCAGGAACTAGGAGGCAGGAAGTGAAGCAGAAGCCTAGAAGAAACACTGATCACTGTCTTCACCCACATGGCTTGCTCACCTCCATCACATTCATTCTGTCATCAACTTCCCAGTGATATCACTGGCCAAAGTAAAATGGGTTTTTCCATACCCATCATTAACTAATAAAATGCACTGCTTCCTTATTTACAGGCCAATCTGATAGAGCCACTTATCAACTGATGTTCTCTCTCTTCGTATATGTCTAAGCTTATTAAAATTGACAAAAACTAATCTCCACATTTGCTGTCTAGTAAGAAGTGAAAATTGTATTTGAAATGTTGTAAAGTATATATATATATATATATATATATATATATATATATATATGTATACATATGTATACATACATATATACATCCTTGATTCAATTATTTAACATCCTCATTTTATTTGTTAAGAGCTCACCAGGACATATGCTGGTATAACATACGTCTGTCCTTTGAGACATTTACCTTATATACCTTTGAGACATTTGAGTTAAATGAAATTAAAATACAACAAAGAAGACACGAATGGTAACATTGTTCAGCTTTCGTATGAATGTTGGTCAGAGAGGAAATAAAAACAGGCATCACAGGAATTGCAAAGAAAACATAGGATTTAGCCGAGTTGATAGTAGACATCAGACTTGATCTCCAAGGAGAAAATGAAGAGCTATTTGAGCACTGATGACAACAATTACCTGGAAACTGTGCCAAACTCTTTTTCAGAGAACCATTCTGTGTCTTTCGCCGCACAGAAACTCAACGACAGTGACAATTTTTCAGAAGAAAACTGATATATTTATCTAAGCTCAGTAGTAGAACTTCATCGAGACCTTCATATATACCACCAAACATATAGCTGAATATTAGCAGAAATCGTAATTGTTAGGTAAAATCATCTAATTTTAACTCTAACCAGATATAAAAATGACCTGAGAAAGTACAGTGATTTGCCTCCATCAATTTAAACATTTAACCAAAGGGTATGACATGAAGATTTCCTTTTTTTCTCTCTCTTTTTTTGTAATCTTTAATCCTCTCTATGACAGTATTGAAGATAAATTGTTTTCTTTTTTAGTATCTTTATTTTCTGAGTAAGTCAAACATTTCACAAACTGACATATCTGACAGATACCCTATCAATGTTAGATGTACCTTTCCAGAAGTGTTTAACGTTTAAGGATAATACGGTCAATAGTCTACATGGTCTGTAGGAAAGGGAGTTGAATCGACAGTAGGGAAAACAAGTAAGAAAGAGTCGTTTCCTTTACTCGTAGTAACTACTAATGGTGACACTGCCGACTTACACTTGTAAGACACGGAGAATCTACTCCTCACGATTAGGACACCTCAAGTGTAAAACCAAGTGGGCATTTTGTAAGTGACTTTAAAAATAATTTTTATCTGAAAAGATTGCTACTGTTTCTTAGAACAAACAATGGTATTGAGGTGTTTTGGGTTGTTTAAACAAATTCTGAACATTAGATGTTTTTTTTTTCATAGGATCTCAACTTAGAACTAGGATTTTCTGCTTTAGATCACAGACTCATTTGAAATGCTGTTTATTTGTCCCAATTATAGTTTAAAGGAATTCACTTAAGAGACAAATTAAAAATTAAAGCTACCGAGCCAGAGCTACGATGTTTTATTCACTCTGCTTCACCTTGGAGATGGTGGTCATTTAACCATAACTCAAAATATTAAAAATAGATGGAAAATCAAAATTTAAATTTAAACTAAACTTTCCTTTTTCTATAAAGCAAACGTTTACTTCTTAAAAGGCATAGTGAGCTTGAACTTAAAAAAATGACTATTATATTTATTCAAGTCAGTCATGTCTTTTGTTCAAAATACTTCTATTTCACGGGAATTTTGTTTTAATATATTCTTCTTTAGTCCTCAGTTTTCATGTTGACTAAAGTATTATTTTCATAATACTCATCTGTGTTTTTACTAGCCTGTTCCTCACACAAAACATTTATTCATCTCAAGGATTCTTTGTTTTTTAAATTTATTATATAAACTGCCACACAATATAATACTCTTTATATACACACTTTTATTTAGCTCTTTTATTTAGCACATATATGCATATATATAATTTTTTTCAAGAATTATTTTATATTTAAACATGTGTATGTATGTGAGGTATCTGGCATTGAGTATGAATTCTTAAGCAAGCTAGCTTTTGGCAGCAGATTCCATGGCCTAGAGTTATAGTAGTTTGTGAGTTTCTCAACATGTTTTCTGGGTACCTAACTATAGTTAATTGTGAACAGCATTCACAATTAACTGCTGGTACATCTGCTTGTCTTCCATATGAGTCATAAGTACCAAGCACTTGATACATCTTCTAATTAATGATATATAGAATACCTAATGATAGATAATATAAGCAATGATATTTGAATCTCTGTGAAAATTGTTTGGATGTTAGCATAAATATGATGATGGGTGTGAGTATTTTGTAATTAAGTAAGTCATAATGTAATCAGATTTCTCCTTTGGTTATTTAATTGCTTTTCCATATATATATATATATATATATATATATATTTTTTTTTTTTTTTTTTTTTTTTTTTTTTTTTTTTTCGTAAGTATCTAATGTACTGAATACTTACTCTCTTCTAAGCACAGAGTTTCACATTAGAAATTCAATAGCGGAGCATCACAAGCTACTTGAAGAGTACTTAGATTCATTATGATACAATACCTTGATCATTGTGTGAAGTACAATAATTTAGGTACAAGGAAGAAAATAATGCAAGAACTTTCTGTTGTGTGGATCTAAAATTGTTGATCCGATGGAAGTTTATATGAGAATGGTGTTTGTTAAAAGCTACAAGTTCTGTGCATGGTGGGAAAGAAGTGGGAAAGGCAAGTAAATGGCTACTAAGTTAAATCCAGATGGGAGAGATAATTGATGGTGATCTCTTAAACAGCTGAATGACAACAAATAACAATATCTCAAAATAATATACCAGAAGAAAAGATCTTGAAAGTTTTCAACACATATAAATCATAAACATTCTAAAATTTTCAAAACTATGAGATTTTGAAATAGTTTCTAGATATATGATCTACTATTATGTAAAAAGATATACCTGCAGACTCTTAGCAATGTAAAAAATCTATTTCTAAATATTGTGAACTTGTTATTTGTATGACAAAAATGATAATAATTTTATATACTAAAGATAATAAAAGGGTAACTAATCTATTTATTTTTAATTTAATGATTAGTTTATCTAATAATAATAAAGTGTTTTAATGTGATTGATATTCTATTTTTCATAAAATTTCATGGTTGAAGGAAGAAACATAAGAAAACTGAAAGATAAAATTGTTATTTGTTGGATAATGAAGTTTGGGGAATAATCGATAAAATATTTAATCACATACGGAGAAAGATTTCGTGCACTGCATGGACATCAGCTGACAGAAAAACAAAAGGATCTTTTCCTGTAAAGTGTCTATTCTAGTAGCAAGAGAAAGACACTCCAACAATATCCAGGGAAATTGGATGATCACAGTTACTGTATAAAAAATGAAAAAAGAAAAGAAACAATAGAGTTCATGAGAAGTTGCATAAGAGACATCAGAGTAAGAGAATTTGGTGAGCAAAATATGAGTGAGAGAAAGGGGTGATGAACAACTCACATTGGAAATCTGCAGGAATGTTGTCCACGAATGGAAAAGTTTCAGAAATAGAAATACAAACTTCTCAAAGAGAAGATTAAAAATTTTATTTCTAAAATAAAAACATTATTAACTTGTTTTCTTTTTGCTTTATCTAAAGTTAATTGAGACTAATGTGGCTTTAAGACAGAGAAGTTATTTGAATCTTAGCCAAAAACAAATCTAAAATACTATCCATTTGCATTTCACTGAGGCTTTGGGATGTTAAACTTTTTGTCAAAGTCCTTCTAGGCTGTTTGCACTTCTTTGGTGAAGTCTGTAGTATATATGTAGAAAAGAGAGAAGACTGATTCACTGCTAGTGGTCAAACAAAGAGTCAAAGCCATAATGGAAAGCAGTATGGAAATTCTGAAAAAAATCTGAAAGTACATTAACAAAATAATCTAGTCATAGCATTCTTAGTCCTCTCTCCAAATGACTCTAAACCCTCCTGTGGGGATGCGTGGTCATTCAGGTTCACCGCTACCCTTGCTTATTTTATTACAATATATACTGCTTGAACACTTACTCTTTGTTTCTCTTTCCTTTCTCACTACTGCTACTAGGGGTTGCTGATTTTCTGCTTAAACATGATAAGTCTCTGCGTGACTCTCTTCTTACTCCTTTGACTATAGCATATTTTATAAATATTCTACAATCTTTATTTGCAGTCATGAACTGCAATCAGTTGTTTTATCTTTTGAAATCTTGACTTTCTCTTGTATTTCAAAACTGCTTTTTTAGAGAGCAATCCTTTTCTTTCTGAGTATTTACTTTTACATTTTTATGGCTTTTTAGGTTCTCATAAAATCTAACAATATTATAATATGTTCATTTATATGAGTGAATTGATTTGGTAATTTTATCTTCCAGTTTTTAAAATTGTAGCTTTTCTATCTTTTCCAGCGTTTTAATTTTTTTGTTGTTGTTTTTAATTTTAATTTTGTTTCATGGGAACTTTTATTCAGACACCAAAAGCTATATAAAGAAGATATTATGTATTCTTCATTAAAAATTGCTATAAATGCAGAAATAAAGAAAACATGTCAAAGTGGGTGGGGAGAGAGAATTAGGAAGCTATGAAAAAATCATCTTTTTCTTTTCTATTTTCTGAGAACATACAATTAAACACACACACACACACACACACACACACACACACACATATATATATATATATATATATATATAATCCCCATGTTTTGGTTTTAAACAAAATATCCCTTACTTAATTCAAATAATGTAACGCCAGAATAACATGTAATAACCATTTTCTTTTGATTTACTGAATTAAAAAGCACACTAAAACCATAAATGTTGTATGATTTTACTGAAGTATATTGCTTATATTGAAGTTTGAGAACAGTTGAAACTAAAAGCAAATTAGATACAGATAAGTATAACTCAAGTTCCATCCCCAAACACCTATACACACATATGGTGGTTTTTAAGCAAATAATACCCTTAGGCTTATAGGGAGTACCAGTGTTAGGAGCTGTGGCCTTTATGGTGGAGTAGGTATGGCATTGTTAAAGGAAGTGTGCTACAATTGTCTTCCTGCTGCCTTGGTATCCAGATGTAGAAATTGTACCTCTTTCACCATGTCTGCCTGCATACTGCCATGCTTCATACCATTCCAATAATGGGATATTGCTATAATAGCCCTGAGTATATTTGTGTTTGCAAGAATGTAGACTTCCAGTTAGGGGAACAGTGAAATGCTTTATGTAGGTTTAACGGGACATGCTAGTAGAAGTATGGAAGAGAGTGGTGCAGCAGATGATTTAAACTGTAGGTATCTGATGAAAAGGATTTCAGAGGAGAAATATGTTAGTATATGATGTAAATACTGTTATAATATTTTAGTGAAGAGTTTGACTGCTTTCTGCCTTAGGCTAAAATGAACTATGGATNGACAACTTTATCAGAAGACATCTTAAAAGAGCCTAGCATTGACTCTGTCATCTGGTTATTAATGTTCACTCACAGATATATTTATAATGATAAGAAGTAAGCTGAACAAGAAAAAATATATAAAACATACAGTTCAAAGAGAAAGGGGCACGAGGAAGAAGAATAGAGCTAAATCTTGTGTTCAAGAAGATGAGCAGATTAAAGAAGAAACTGACATTATGTGAAATAAAGAGAGTGTTGAACTCAGAGTACGATTCCATTCAGATAATTTTTAAACTTTTTAAAAGGAATTAAACAAAGCTTAAACCTGGGTGTTGTGGTGTGATGGACATCCCAGTGCAGAACTTGGCAGGTCCAAAAGCCTACAGGTGCTCATGAGACAAGAGTTTCAAAAGGAACTCATTCTCCTGGGAAGACATTCTCACAACCAGTTTTATCCCTGAATTTAGTCTGGTGCATAGATCATTCAGTGGGATTTTTTATATTAAGCATAGAATGAATCCTGACATAAGCTAAGACTTCCAGCTTTCCAACAGTCCTTGATTTTCCGTGGGAATTCAGTATCTAGAGACAGGGAAGCTAATTAGCATTACATAGAGAGAAGCCAAAAGCAGCTCAGAATTGGTCTGCAGAATGCTTGCTAGGGACAATAGTTTTAGGGAACAAATAGATCTCCCACTAACAGAGGAAATCCTCCTTATAGCCAGGTAGAAAACAGACTACTTAGCAGATAATTAAGAAGCTGGTAAACACTTTCTTTAGAATCTACCTGGACCTAGATAACAAGGGGATTGTGGTTAATACAATATTCATGAGAAGGCCCACTAGTAAGGAACCCCCTAATGGTTAGTTCTCATAAGGCTCAAAGGAAAAACACAAATTGTGACCTAGGTGTATAATCCTTGTTTATCAGTGGCTAATCTTAATCAGAACTGCCTTACTAATTACTGTAATTATACCTGGTTCCTGTAAGTCCTTTTGATGTGTTCATTCCTATTGTATTGTACCATTGTAACTCCGTGGATGAAGCTCCCCTGGTTTCTCATATCCCCACTGTATAAAAAGTCTGATGCTTTAATTCACAATTAGACTCAGATCCACACTCCCTCGTGTGTGGCCTCTGTTTGTCACATTTGCCGAATCTTGCTGATTTAGTTCCAGAGAACTCGACACCCGCAGGCAAGGGGCTTGAGAGGACCTGTGGCATATGTACATATGTATGACCACAGCACTCCTAAGGCAGAGGCAGGAGATCAATGACAGCCTGGTCTACAGAGCAAGTTTCAGAACAGCCAATCTTAAGAAGTGATAACGCTGGTGAAATGTAATTGAAGAACAGCACATGTTCTACCCCAACAAGCAGAAAGGCCACATGGTTCTGGCTTTAGAATCAAGGATAGAATAAAGGGATTCTCCGATCCTTTTGAATGATTAAAGATAGCTCCTGAGGCCAAGCACGTGTCATGTGTATCCCCCAAATAAAGGCCTAGAGAAGAATTTCTGGAAACTGTGAAGGTGAATCTCATATTGGCTTTGGAGTCCCCAAAATATTGGAGATGCCATTCATAGAATATCTGCCAAGGAGAGCTGCTAACCAAGAGGGGAAGTAGTCCAAGTGAAGAAGTATTGTAGTAAACAAACCTGAAATGATACGGGGATCTGGGGAGCATCTTGACATCAATGTGAAGATTCAGGGTTTGGCACACGCAAATAGTATCTCCACCTTTATTTATTTGAATTGATTATGAGATTAAAAATGGAGTTGTTGACTTAATTAGTAAATACTCATAAATAATTATATGTAGTTAACATACAACACATGTATACATGTTCTCAAATTTACCATTAGGTTTTCAATTTCTCTTCAGACACATAAGTGCTGTAAACATGAGTCAAATTTTAGGAATCTCTGAAGCTTCAAATTTAAAATAAGTATATAACTTGGGTGTTAGGTGAAATCTATTGCTTCCTGGTTTGTGTTCTCTTCATAAAAATCTACTTTATTTTTCCAGAACCTTTTAATGTTGCTCAGTCATTTTTAATGTCCATGTTCTTAATACTTTCTTTATTATTTTTCTTTTCATCGGAATAGTTAGGAATTATTTATTGGGTTTTCTCTTTTAGAAAAAAAAATAACACAAACAAGGAGACATGATTGAGTGACTCAACTTTTTAGTAATTGACACTGAATTGGCTCAATAAGGTATACATTTTAATTGATAAATGATCAATCACAAGACAGCATTCAGTAGTCACTACACACCAGAATGCATACTTGATGCTACCTCTGATCCTATTAGTAGAACATAGATTTTAATGAAGAAGAACCAGTTTGTTACATAGTAACATTGATCACTATGTCTTTAAACAAGTGGCATGTCCCTTTCCATTTCCCCCAGTTTCTATGGGTTATCATTTCTGGGGGTTTTAAGATTGTTTCTTTTCTTTTTCTTTTTTTTTTTTTTTCAACTTTTATTAGATAATTTCTTCATTTACATTTCAAGTGTTATCCAGAAAGTTCCCTATATCCTCCCCCCTCCCGGCCCTGCTCCCCTACCCACCCGCTGCCACCCCTTGGCCCCTGCGTTCCCCTGTATTGGGGCATATAAAGTCTGCATAACCAAGGGGCCTCTCTTCCCACTGATGGCCAACTAGGCCATCCTCTTCTATATATGCAGCTAGAGACAGGAGCCCAGGGGGTACGAGTTAGTACATGGTTATTCTTCCACCTATAGGGTTGAAGACCCCTTCAGCTCCTTGGGTACTTTCTCTAGCTCCTTCTTCCTTGGGAACCCTGTGCTCCATCTAATAGCTGACCGTGAGCTTCCACCTCCATGTTTGCCAGGCATTGGTATATTTTCCCCCGAGACCGCTATATCCGGGCCCTTTCAGCACCATCTTGCTGGCATATNGCTAATATCCACATATCAGTGAGTACATGTTATGTGAGTTCTTTTGTGAATGGGTTACTTCACTCAGGATGATGGCCTCCAGATCCATCCATTTGCCTAGGAATTTCATATATTTATTGTTTTTAATAGCTGAGTAGTACTCCATTGTGTAAATATACCAAATTTTTTGTATCCATTCCTCTGTTGAGGGACATCTGGTGAAATGTAAGTGTGCTGCTGAAGCCAAATTCAGAGTAATCTCTTTATTAATATTGTCAATTCCCTTCCATTTTAATGAATATATTTATTATCAAATGTAAAGATATGCTTGTTTTTCCTCTTTACTTATTTTTTTCAGGTCTTGGAGACAATGTTTTATTGCTGCTTGTCTTCTCTACCTTCTGAAAACTACCCAGGCACTAATCCAGATCCCTAGCTCTCTTTAATACATGTGTTTAATTTATGACTACCTGTGAGATACTGCTTTTGAATATCGTCTAATGGATTGTGCATTAGATGCACATGTTGTTTGTATTGCTCTAGATTCACTGACATGTTTAAAACTATAGTCTTATACTATTTAACTAGTGGAATAAATTATGTTATTACTACTTCTTTAAATGCCTTTGATTGATTGGTTTATTTTGCTTTTTTGAAACATCACCTGTTCTATATTCTAGACTGCCTTTGAATTTTGTAATAATATTGCCTAAATCTGCAAAGTGCTAGAATTAATGGCATGTGTAATCATTATCAGCTTTTTAAGGACCCTGACCTGTTGTTCAACACAAGGTTTCTAATAGTGGGCAAGTGCTTTATTGCTAAATTATATTACTGATCCTGTAATTGTTTTCTCTTGAATATTTTTTTCTGTTTTTTTAAATGAGATATCAGGTTCATGCTGGAGATCAAATATAATTTCACAAACTATTTTCTGCTTGAAATTTCAATCTGTTTTCCATGCAAAATAGCTCATTTGATTTATTCCCATGTTAATTAACCTTTCTTAATTTAATGAATTAATATTTATTTTTAATGGAATTTTTATATGTATTTTATTTAAGATTTATTTTGCTTTCTATTATATGTATTTCTTTGCATGTATGTTCATGAGGATGCAGATGGCTGTATGAATTAGGAGATGCTGTCAGGTCCCCAGGAGCTGGCACTGTGAGCTGCCTGAGATGAGTGCTAGGAAGCAAACATGTGCACTCTGCAGGAGCAGTATGCACTGCTAGTCAGTGAGTCATCGCTCCAGCCCCCCAAATTAAATTCTTAGCATATAATGGAGATGTCTGCTTTGTCTCACACTGGTCTTTAATTTGGCAAAGAACCCCATTTTCATTTTTGGCAGCTGTAGAGTGATTGTGGATTCTGTACTGGCCACTGTGATGTGGTAGCACAGAGGATCTGGCACATCAGATGCCTCAGAGTACCAGCCTTGGTTGTTCTCACAGGCACTTTTGATGCATTCAAGCTGCACTTAACAGACTGGGATCTCAATGAAAATTTCAGGGTGTTTCATACATAAAAATTTTACCAATGAAAACAGCTATGGAATGATAACCCAAGCAAGCTTAGTTCTATATGGCTAGAGGAGTAGGACACTTAGACCCTGAGAGGCAGATGAGCTGGTTCCCGCACATAAAGTTTATTTTTGAATTAGCCAGTCACAGGCTGATTCAAACTCTCTATCACTATACATTATTAAAAAGGAAATAATTCTAATCCTAGTAACTGTTCAAATACACTTAAGAAAGCCATCACCTTTCACATTCATTAAGTCTTTAAACTAATATCCTTCTTATGGTGCATCCATTTTTAAATTTTAGGATTTTTGTGGCATTACAATTTATTTGGCACAAATTTCCCCACCCCAAATTAAAAGAAAAGTACATTTTAGTTTTATTTAAACTGTAATTCCATCATTTTCCTCTCCTTTGTATACATTCTCATCAAATTCATGACCTCTGTTTCTTTGTTACATTGTTTTATGTGATATATATTCATATGTATGTATATATATTTTACACACATTTGTATGTGTACATGTATGTGTATATGTATATACATGCATGTGTTTATGTTTTTAGAGTCTGATATTTTCTCTCATAATAAATAAACAATGATATATGTACATCATGTCTGTCTGTCTAAATGCTAATAATATAGCATCTGCTGATACGATTTCTCACACTTGCTAGACACCTTTGAAGGAGATAACTGGCTGAGGTGGACACAATTAGCACTGAGCCACATCCAGATTCACAGGATTTATAAGTTTAAACAGTTTTTCTGTAAAGTCCTAAAAAATCTAACTGACTAACACATTTGTTTCCTTAGATGAGCTCATGATTGTGATACTGGGATTCGGTTCATATTTTTGTCACATAATATTTGTTTCCAAACTTTATGACATGTATTCTAGCCTAGGCTTTCACATTTTTACTCCTTTCAATATGCAATATTTCTTAATCAATGAAAGGAAACTCCTGTGTTTTCTCATGATAAGATGGTCTATCATTCCTCTTCAATTTATCTAAATGAAAAGTGTTTATAAAGACGTGGAAATATCTCAATTGTACCTGTGTCATGACTTTTACTTATAAACTTTAGCATTTTTTAAAGACATTTTTAGTATGATCCATTAATCAGGAAGGACTGCACTTTAAACAGTCATACTACATAGTGCTGGGTTAATTGGAGCCAGAACGAACACTAGTAACTGATGCTTGTGAAAATATGAAGACACTGAAGCTACATATGTTTATAAATATATTAGCAATTTGTTACAAGTTCTTATGGCAAATATTACCATTACATGTGTGGCAGTTATTACTGTTTAAACACAAATTAATTTACACAAATACTTGTCTGTTGAAGAAAATTTTTTAAAGAAATATTATATTAGTCAATGATTAATGAAATGGATTTATTTTATTATGTGTGTGATATACTTCAATGCATAATGGACATGTCAATCACACTCCTTGTTTCTATGGCTTATGCAAACACTTCCCATAATTCCCCATAAGCAAGATATATAAACATAGCTAGCTGTATCATTACAATCAAATTCTTTCCCTTTTTTTAGCAATGCTGAATAGCAGCTATGCCATCTCTTAAGCATCTCAATATGTTTAGCTGTTTAGGCAATTATGCAAGTTTTATAGCTCACTTGTTTTTCAACCAGAAGATTTATCAGTTTTTGGTCTATTGTTCTTAGATTAAATGTGTTATTGACCTTTGTTTCTGTAAGATTTCTCAACAGCATTTTGTTTTCTTACCATGTATCCTTTATATTGTCTCTATATTCCTATAGTTCTACGCCTATCTGGAGATTCATTTCAATGCCATGATTGTTTTGAGGTTTTGAATGATTTTCCATCTTTCAAAAGTAAAGTTTTAGAATTTATTTTAAACTATTTCTTAACATTTCCTTTTAATCTAGGAAACAGTTCTAAATATTTTTTAAAATTTGGAAGTGTGTGTGCTGTCTCAGGGTTATGTGGCAATCCTAGTTTATATAAAATGCAATCCTAGTTTATATAATTTTGGTACTTTTTGATTCATTTATGGCTGCCTTGACTCATGTTTTGAATGGTAATTGTTTTCTTCTTCTATTACTTATTCTAAAATCAGTAGAAGTATAGCAAGATTTGCATTTGAAAAAAATGAACCATCACAGACACATTATATGGTCACACAGAGTCACCACACACACACATACACACACACACACACACACACACACACACACACACACACACACGACAGTAAATGCTAGAAGAAGCTTGGGATGTAGTTTATTTGAGCAATTTTGTTCAACTCATCATGAAAACATTCAAGATGAAGTCTCTTCTGTTCCTGCTACAAATAAATAACTGTTCTTATATTTTCAAGCATGTACCATATGTGAGTACAAAAATATATCTTAGCTCTTTGCACCCTATTGACCTCAGAACCATTCATTATGAGTGTTTTCTGTGAGCTGTAGTATGTCATTCAGACTATTAGTTAAAATTCTTCATATACTATATGAATTTCTATTGAATAACATTTTTTTGCCATTTATTGTACATAGTTTATTCAAATAAAACACATTGCTATCCTTCCCAAAATTACACTTAGGACAAGTGTAGCATTTCTGTCTACCTGAAATATTCTAATACTGATTCTCAGTAGGGTGTTGAATAATGTTTTTCACATTCTCACATTCTTTTTCACACAATTCTCTCCCTAAAAATTGTTTAAGGGAAGCATCCTGCAAAAGAGTTAGAAGCCACTGATAACTCTGCTTACAAAACAATGTACATCCATTCCTCTGTTAAGGAACATCTGGGTTCTTTCCAGCTTCTGGATAAAATAAGGCTGCTATGAAAATAGTGGAGAATGTGTCCTTATTACATGTTCAAGTACCACCTGGATGTATACCAAGGAGTGGTATAGTTGGGTTATCAGATAGTATTATGTCCAATTTTCTGAGAAGCCACGGAACTGATTTCCAGAGTGGTTGTGCCAGCTTGCAATTCCATGAGCAGTGGAGGAGTGTTCCTCTTTCTTCACTTCCTCACCAGCATCTGCTATCATCAGCATTTTTGATCTTAGCCATTCTGTATAGGGTGAGGAATCTCAGGGTTGTTTTGATTTGCATTTCCCTGATGACTAAGGATGTTGAACATTACTTTAAGTGCTTCTCAGCCATTTGGTATTCCTGAGTTGAGAATTCTTTGTAAGCTCTGTTCCCCATTTTTAATAGGGTTATTTAATAGGTTATTCTTTAGAGTCTAACTTCATGAGTTCTTTGTATATATTGAATATTAGCCATCCATCAGAGGAGAGGTTGGTAAAGATATTTTCACAATTATTTGTTTGCCATCTTATCTTATTGACAGTGTCCTTTGCCTTACAGAAGCTTCTCAATTTTATGAGGTCCCATTTGTCAAATCTTGATCTTAGAGCATAAACTATTGGTGTTCTGTTCAGGAAATTTTTCCTTGTGCACATGTGCTCAAGGCTCTTCCCTACTTTCTTTTCTATTAGTTTCAGTGCATCTGGTTTTATGTGGAGGATGAAATTCTTAGAAAAATGAATGGAACTTGAAAATATCATTTTGAATGAGGTAACCCAATCACAAAAGAACACACATTAATTAATTTTTAATTAAGAACACATATTAATTAATATTTTAATTAAAATATCTAATTAAAAACAAAAAAATATACAAACAACAAACAATGTGCATCTACTTTTCCTAAATATACTAACTGATAAATGTATATTAGCCCAGAAGCTCAAAATACTCAAGATACAATTCATAGACCAAATGAAGTCAAAAAGAAGGAAGAATAAAATTTGGGGAACAAAGTACCCATGGGAGGGGAAATAGAGACAAAATTTGGAACTAAAACTGAAGAAAAGACCATCCAGAGACTGCCTCACCTGGGGATCCATTGCTTACACAGTCACCAAACCCAGACACTATTGTGGATGCCAGAAAGTGCTTGCTGACAGAAGCCTAATATGGCTGTCGCCTCAGAGGCTCTGCCAGTGCCTGACAAATTAGAGAGGTGGATAATATCAGGCAACCATTGTACTGAGAACAAGTCCCCAGTGGAGGAGGTAGAGAAAGGCCAGAAGGAGCTGAAGGAGCTTGCAGCCCCAAAGGAGGAACAATAATATGAACCAACCAGTAACCCCAGATCTCCCAGGGACTAAACCTCCAACCAAAGAGCACACATGGAGGGATCCATCACTTCAATTGTATATATACCAGAGGATGGCCTTGTTTGACATCAGTGGGAGGAGAAACCTTTTGTCCTGAGAAGGCTAGATGCTCTAGTGTAGGAGAATGTCAGGACATGGATGCAGGAGTGGGAGGTTGGTGAGCAGAGGGAGACAGGATAGAATAGGGGGTTTTCAGAGGGGAAATCAGGAAAGAGGATAACATTTGAAATATAAAAAAACAAAATATCTAATTAAAAACAAACAAATATACAAACAAACAAAAAACAATGTTCATCTACTTTTCCTAAATTTATTTGATGTAACAGTCCACTAATCAGGTCTTCTCCAAAATTACTTCAATATGTAGATCACTAATTGTAAGGTGTATTTTAGTTGATGACAAACATATAATCTGAGCATTTAATAATTAACATGGAAGAGTTTAAAGCTACTGTTCAGCTTACATTCAAGTACCACATTGTTGAGATTTTACGAGGGTAGCTTCTGAAATTACTAGGAAACACAATCTTACTGCAAACTTTTTGATTATCTGGATTTATAGTCTGCAAATTTTTCCTAAAAGTTCCCTGAGCTTTATAAATATTAGAGTTCTGTGCATGTGTCCACTGTATGAGACTGTGTTTCCAAACAGCATTTTGATTGATTTTTTTTCTGTAGTTTTATCCATCTGTTGTAAAGAGAAATTTCCTTAATGAGAGATAAGCAACATTCTTGTCTGTGTGTTTTGGAGCATATAATTACAGATTTCAATTAGGGATCAGCCCTGGTAACAACACACTTAACATTATTTTTAATAAACAAGTTATATTCAGAAGTATATACTTGTATATATGTATATATTTATTCATATATTATGAAATTTATAAGTGTGTATGTATACATACACATATATATTTGCAACAACAATAAATGAAAGAATAGTACATGGATTTGAAGAACAGCAACACGTATTTGGAAATGCTAATAGAGATGAATGAGAAGGGAGAAACATAATTATATTTTTATTAAAAAATATGTTATCTTCTCTAAAATTACAAAGGTTTAGAGAAGTAAATAAATGTTTGTAATTCATTTGAGCCAATTTCTAATAGATCATGGGTTTTAGATATTGTTTGTGCTAGTTTTTATGCTCTTAGACATTAAAATCTTAGACTTGCATGAAAGGTAGAGTAGAGGAGAAAATATTTATTAGAAGAACCCATACAGTGTGAGTTAGATTTGAGTATTCAGCATTATATTGGAATTTGATGACAAAATATAATAGAAAATTAAAAATGGTCTATTTACACTTAAAATTTTAAAAACAACTTTACTACTTATAAATATGGTCATCTCCATTGTACATTTTGGACATTTTATTAATTTGATAAAATATTAAGGATTATATTCTTAAATTTTAAACAAAAAAATGTAAAATTCATTTTATAGGTTAATTAAATATGTAGTGTTTTTTTCTAAATGTGTACATATACTAGGGATAAATAGAAGTATTCATCTTTAAGGAACAATTTAACACTTTTAGGAAATTTAATAAAAACTAATATTTATAAGGTCAATGTTATGTTAATTATTATTAATATTGTGAGTTAAACACAGTCATTTCTATAAGAATACGATACTTCTGGCAGAGGAAAAGGGATTGAACTTGTCTTTAATTCACTTAGAATTGTTGTACAGACAGGAACACAATTTCACAAATAAGACCAGTATGCTTCCTAACCTATACTGCACAAATTACCTACATAGATCTACCTTTTAAGTTAAACAGTGTTTCTGTTACATAAATCAATGTGTTACCTTTATTTTCAAATATAACATTGTTTAGGTTGAATTAGCTACTTATTTAATAAATAATTTTAAAGCATTTTGAAGATTATACATTTTTCTCTTCAATGTACTTCCTCTATAAAGAATGTCTGCATCTTAAAAAGAATTTATATAGGCACACAGAATTACATATATAGATCGATCATCTCCAATTAAAAATTCTTAAAGCATCAAGAAAATTGGATCTGTTAGTATGGTGTTCATTTTATACTCATAGTCTCATGAATCTGATTTAAAATAAAATAATGATTGTCTCAACAATGTTGGCTTAGAAAGTTTATTGATTTGAATCACATAATTACTCTAAGTTGTCATTATCTCAAAGTGTTTTGATTATTTCTCAGTGTTCTTTCTTCATACCATTTGTAAATCTATGTGCTCTCTGAATACACACATATACAAAGCTACAGGTCAAAATTCTGAGTCATGGGGTAATATTATGATATGTAAATACCATTCTCATTATAGTTATGAAACCTCCACTCTTAAGCTTCTACACCCTTATAATAAACTGGTCTTCCCACATTAATCTCTTTAATTGCCTGTCATTTCCTCACCCCCATATATCTATCTTTATTTTTCCCCTTTCAATACATTTTGATATTTTTTTTTCATTTAGCCCGTGGCAATTACTTAAATCTTATATTTAGAGCAAAGCTTTTAAAAAATCTACCAAACCCTTCCTAAGAGAACAGTATGTAAGTGTGCACATATAAAATGTGTATTAATCATTCCTATTTTCTTACTCGTCAGCTACTGTCTGGATTCTATAACTCATTTCCATCCCAACTTCCTTATAATGGCACCTATCCTGTCCTACTCTTACCTACTGAGATAATTATTCATCTCTTAGCAACACAGATGTCCTCATAGATTCAGAACAGTTTTCCAAACCTTCTCTGATTGTAACTCATGGGTGACTGTGACACCTCGTGTTCTATTTTCTGTCATTGATGTTAACATGATCATGAGTTTGACAATGCATACTCTCATTGTCTTTTTTATTTTATTTAATATACATTAAATGAATTTAAATGCAATACAATGTGGTATTTCAGAACAAGTATACAACAAACACTAATCAAATATAACTCTTCACATCTACCTCAATATCATACAACATATTAATCCTGATTTCACAGTCACACTCATTTTTTTGAATGTTCAACATCTCTGTATTATAAAAGGAAGAAACTAGAGTATAAATAACACACTTCCAAATAATAATAATAATAATAATAATAATAATAATAATAATAATATAGTATGAATCAGACTTGTAGCCAACATTATACTTCACAGGGTGGGAGTGGAAGTGCTGAAACCATTGCCCCTAAAACCTGGAATGTGGCAATAGGTCCATATTATGTATTTTTAAAAATTTAATTTTATGTGTTCTGCTTATTTACTTTACGAGGCACTCACTATCCCCCTACTGGTCACCCCCTCTCAAAATCTTCTTTCCGTGCCCACTTCCCTACTCCTCTGAGCAGGTGGGGCCCCCTTGGGTATTCTCCTACCCTAGCACTTCAAGTCTCTAGAAGACTAGGCGTTTCCTTTCTCACTGAGGGAAATAGCTAGTAGAATATTTTGCACATATAGGCAAAGGTTTTGGCAGTTGTTCAGTCTCCACATAAACGTAAAGCTGCACATCTGCTACATGTGAGTAGAGAGATCTAGGTCCAGCCCACTTATGTTATTTGGTTGGTAGTTCAGGGTCTGAGAGCCACAAGTTTCCAGGTTAGTTGACTCTGTTGGTCTTCCTATGGAGTTCCTATCCCCTTTGGGGCTTGCAATTCTTCCTCCTCTTCTTTCATAAGAGTCCCCAAGCTCCATCCTGTTTGGCTGTGGGTGTCTGTAACTGTCTGAGTCAGATGCTGGGTGGAGCCTGTCAGAGGACATGTTTCTATCTGGAAGTATAACTTACTAGTATCAGGGATTGATTCTTACTCATGAGGCAGATCTCAAGTTGGCCAGGTTGTTCACCATTCCCTCAGCCTCAGCTACCACCCACATGACTGCATTACTTGTAGACAGGATAAATTTTGGGTTGAAAGTTTTGTGGGTTGGTTGATACTTTTATCATTCCATTGGGCTTCCTGTTTGACTACAGAACTTGCACAATTATGGTCATAGCAGCTTTATGTTTAATATCCAGAAACTGAAAACAACCTAGATCTCCCTCAACTAAAGAATGGATAAAGAAAATGTGGTATATCTACACAATGGAATACTGTTCAGCTATTGAAACACAAGACATCAGGAATTTTGCAGGCAAATGGATAGAACTTGAGAACATCATTCTGAGTGAGGAAACCCAGTCCCAATAGGACATACATGGTATTTACTTATTTATAAGTGGATGTTAGCTATTAAAATAGAGGTACAATGTTACAGTCCACAGACCCAAAATATCTAAACAAATAGTAAGGCACAAGTAAGGAAGTTTGGATCTCACTTAGAAGGGGAAATACGGTAGTCATAAGAGACAAATAGAGGGAGGAACAGGGAGGGAAGAGGGATGGGGAAGGGAATGGGGGACTCAGGATCAGGCGTGAGGAAGGAGAGGAGAGATGGTTATTTGAACATAAAAATAAATGGGAATTTTCATTTGATAGGGCTGATGAGGCAGTGGTAATCTCTAGGATGAGAAAAAGACCTGAGATAAAGGATGTGTCCAAGAATCAAGGTTGATGACCTTAGCGGTGACTCACTACATTGGAGACATGGAACCTGAAGAGGTCACACTGACATTTTTAACTTCTGCATATGAGAGATAATGGTATATGCTTTTTTTTTTTTTTTTTCATTATTTAGCTTCTTTCTTAACAAAAAGCATTCCATCCACCTTATTACAGACATGAAAATAAATTTATTTATTTTTTATTTTTTGTTTATTCTCTTGTACAGTATAACCCCTCCCTCCACTCTTCCTGCTCCCCAACCCTCTCTCCCTAGATCCAATCTTCCTCTACTTTCCTTTAGAAAAGAGCAGGCATTATATCAACCTAACACAGCATAACAAAATGCAATGCTAGGCATAAACTCTTATATCAAGTCTGAACAAATCAACCTAGTAGGAAGAAAATGGTCTCCAAAAGAGTTGAGAGTGATCATGTTTACAGGAACTCACAGAGACCGAAACAGCAATCACATTTTTTTCTTTATGTGAGAATAATATCTCAAACACACACACACACACATACACACACACACACACGCACACACACACACACACACACATATATAAAATTTTTCCATTATTTTCATAAGATCTATGTTTATAATCTTCATTCAGACATTTACTCATATCCTATTTTTAATTCATAGTATGTATGTATACTTATATTTTATAGTAGCTGATTTTTTTCATGGGCAATATGACAGGGTACTAACTTTTGGTGCAGAATTATTGTCTTTGTGATTAGTGGGTTTTAGTTGCTGCTGTTGTTTTGTAGTTTGTTTTCGTTGTTGCTTTCACTGTTGTTTTTATTTTGTTTTGTGTTTTTCTTTTCCAAAAGGATTTAGTCAATTGGAGTTAGAATATTTGTGGAACTTTTTGTCTCATTTTTGTTTAGTGGATATTAGGGTCTACTTTTGTTGTTGCTGATGTTGTTATCCCAATCTGTTAGACTGTAGAGCAGGGAGAATCTTGGTCTCAGTCTTGTGGACACTATGGGCTACATGGTCCTGGAATAGAACTGTGAGTAGAATGACTGAACTAAAAGTTGGGTCAACATGTAGTCACGGATAAGGTTCTGCACCTGGATGTCTCTAAATGTTTCTGGTCAGGGATCCATTTGTCCTAGATCTGAGATGAGTAAAATATCTGAAAGCTAGATAAGTAGGTATTTTATATTTCATATTCATTACATATTTGCATGAAAAATTTATCTAATTAGAACATGTTCCTATTTTGGGCAGATAATTTATTGTTTACTTTAGATTTCTGTATATTACATTTCTGTGAATAAATACTTTTTTTGAATTTGTAGGTCACCTTTTTTTTGTTTACTTGGTTCTATAAAATTTTCATAATTTGAAGTAGTTTCAGCATTCCCCTACTGCTCTTTTTTTCTGGAATTTTGGGATTACATCAAAAAATTTCTTTGAACAATTTCTTAAATTATTATATATTTCCCAGTATTTTTATAATTTCAGGTCTTCTATTTGGCCCTTTGTACCAGTTCATGATAATTTTATTTATGTATCTTTGTATTTATTTATTTATGTATTTATTTATTTATTTATTTTACAGAGAACAAGGTAGAAGTCATTTCAGTCTCTTACAGTTAAGTGTCTAGTTCTCTAACCACATTTCATTGAGAAAGCCACATTTCCTCTAGTATCTTTTTGACATTATTTATATTTTCTCTCAATAGTCAAAGCTTTGATAAAAAGTCAAACTATTTTATACCATCTTTGTGAATGTAAAATTCTCAATGCCCCCCAAAATCGAATTTTTATATACAACCTTACCAAATGTCAAATAGAACACCTTGAACAAAATATTTTTCATCTTCAATTTTTTTTATTCTTTATATTTTGTAGATCAGGTAAATATCAAGTTTTGTCAAGAAGGTTGGTACATTACATTGGTTAGACATTGTATTACTCTATCTACCATCTTATCCTACATATGGTAGCATGTGTGATTTCTAAAGTATATAAATACTTGTTTGTGCTCTTGAACTTCTATCAATTAATAAAACTAATCAGGTTGCTCACAATTTCTTTCTTTAATCTAGCATTTTTGCTAGATTGTACAAGATCAAGGATCACTGAAGAATTATTATCATCTAAAGAAAGTACTTACTTTTTCTTGTGTATTGTAATTGAGAGTAATCAAATATTAGCTTTTGTTCTTGTGGGGTTTTTATTTGTTTGTTTGTTTGTTTGTTTGTTTTATTATTTGTTGTGGATTTTCTCTTTGTCTTTTTCTATGTTGTTTCATTTTAAAAGTATGGTTACCAATTTAATTTCTATGAAGCTCTGATTTCTGTAAAAATAATTTAACTTCCTGCCCCTAGAAACCTTGCTAGTTTGATCATGTGCATCAGTAGGTAGCATGTAGAAATGCTATGTCTAAACTCAGTGTTATGACCTATGTACATCTTTTTAATAACCTAATATTCTCTGAAAAAAAGTGAGCCTGTGATGACCACTAGTATATCCTCACACAGGTTCCAAGAGAAGGCCCCAGTGCCTCTCATGACAGGGAGTATGCTGGAAAGGAAAAGACTCAGGAAATCAGGCAGGAGTGAATCTGAAACAGACCACACTCACATAGGACCATTTGTATGGTCTGGATGAGAAATGATGCCGAGATGACCACCAGTTGACATGGTACAGACCAGGGCATGATAGATAGACCATGCCCAACATGACCACTGCCTATATACATAATGCACTAGTAGAGCATAGCACTCCTGAGAAGACCCAAGACATTTAAGATACTCTGGAGCTACTAAGGAGAACAAGAACGTGGTGGAGAAATGAAAAAGAAAGGGAAAGAAACGGTTATGTGTAGACAGAATCTCTTATGTACTGTATGTACTGTTTGGAAGCATCATCTATCAATAAAAAGCTGATGGCATATTACCTGAGGCAGAAAATAGAAGGTAGAACATCTAGCAGAGAAAGACAGGAATTCTGGGAGTGAATAACCAGAGATTTTCCCTCAAGCTTTGAGGAAACGGATCATTGAAACTGAGGAGAAGTAACAAGCCATGTTGCAGACATAGAACAGGATAAGCAGGACATATAAATTATGAACTAGTCAGGGGATAAGCCAAAACTTATACCCTAAAAATTTATTCATAA
>LR749518.1:2060386-2100386 GCA_902729485.2 Mus minutoides | reverse complement strand
TATAAATTAAATTAATTTGAATATTTTGCCCATATGACTTTATACTACTTTTTTTCTTCATGTTTACATTTTCCCCTCTTCTAACTTCTCAAAAATCATCCATACTTTCATACTCAACCATATTAATTATGTTTGCTTTGTTTTTATTTGCATATCCTTGAAGGATAAGGATATTCAGGAGTTTTAATTGAATTCTTTGTTTTTTTTTTTAATACACAGATTCAATCTCTCTGTGTCTCTCTCTCTCTCTATCTCTCTCTGTCTCTGTGTCTCTGTGTCTCTGTGTCTCTCTGTCTCTGTCTCTGTCTCTCTGTCTATGTCTCTCTCTCTCTCTCTTTCCATCCTCATGTGTTTGCCTTTGTGGGCTTTATATGACTACTTTGGATACTAAGCCTCTTATAGATGTGTAATTGGTAATATTTTTTCTACTGTGTTGTTGTCCACTTTTCTTGAAAGGTATCTTAGCTGTTTAAGAAGAGTTTTATCTTTATGAGGTCCCATGTATTGGTCTAATGTCTGTGCTGATGGACCCTTTCCAGAAAGTCCTTTCTTGCACTAATTAACTCAAGCCTAGTTCCTATGTTTTTCCTCTACCAGATACATGATGCCTGGTCTTATGTTTAGGTCTAGTTTATATTGCTTGATTCACTTGGGGATGAAGTTTGTTGAGTCTTATAAATAAAGATCCATTTTCATTATTTTATAAGCAGTTGATCTATACCTGTTGTTAAAGGTGTTGTCTTTGTTACAGTACACATTTTTGGTTTCTTTGTGAAGCAATAGGTTTCTATAATTGTGATCACATGCCCAAGTTTTTAGCTGTGATCCATCGATAAATGTGCTTCTTTTATACATGCAAATGTTATACTGTATTTATTATTATAGTTCTGAATACAATTTAAAATCTGTAATAGTAATATCTACAGAAGTTCATTATAATTCAAGATTATTTAAACTAAACTGTTATGTATGTGCTGTGTGTGTGTGTGCTTCAATACGAAGTTTATGGCTCTTTTGTTTTCAATCGCTCTGAAGAATTATGTTATAATAATTGTGTTGATTATATAGAAATTATAGATTTATTTTCGATAATTTTTACATTAATACTATGCATTCATTATGTAGGGAGAATTTTCTATCTTCAGATGTCAATGTTTTAATTTTTACATTATTATGTAAGTCTTACATTTCATTGGTTATAATTTCTCTAAGTTACATGGAACTTTAATCCTATTGTGTATGGTACACATTCAGAATGTTTGTGTTTTCTACAGAAATTTCAGTGGGGAGTTCTCTTGACCCAGTAGGTATAAAAAAAAAGGCTAGGTGCAGTGCCGCACGCCTTTAATCCCAGCACTCCGGAGGCAGAGGCAGGTGGATTTCTGAGTTCGAGGCCAGCCTGGTCTACAAAGTGAGTTCCAGGACAGCCAGGGCTACACAGAGAAACCCTGTCTCAAAAAACAAACAAACAAACAAACAAAATAATATCAACTGCATATAAGAATACTTTGAGCTAATACTTTCCTTTTTGTATCAATTTTATCTCCTATACTTTGTTGACTGAAAGTACAGAAAGTGGATATCATTTTCTTGTTACTGCTAGTAGGAATATTTTGAGTTTGTTACTGTTTAGAATGTTAGCTATTTGTTTGCTGTAGATTTTCTTTATTTTCAGATGTTGAGATATGTTGCTTTAATCACTAATCTTTCATAGTTACTTTCATTAATGGAATTTAGATGTATTCAAAGGGCTTTCTGTATATAAGAAGATATTAATGGTATTTTTCTATTATATTCATATATTTGCTCTATTGTATTTAGCCAACCTGCATCACTAGCATGAAGCCAAGTTGATTTTGGTAGATAAACTTTTCTATGTGTGTCTGTGTATTAACTTCTAATATAATTTACTTATTTCACTCTAGACAGAGTGGGAATTCAATTAATTACTTGATTTATTTATTGTTAACTTGATATATTTTTCATTTAATTTACAAGTATTTTCTTGAGAATGCTGGTTTATGCCACATTGGTTTATAATTTTAGGATTATGATGAATTTTTGAGTGCTGTTTATATCACAAAAAAGTAGCTCCATAAAAATAATTTGGAAATGCTACTTCCGTTTCCATTCTGCAATGCAAGTTAAAGACTATCAGCCTTAATTTGTATGTGAAGGTCTGTTAGGGTTGTGCTGAATCCATCGGTTGCTGAACATTTTGCGTGCTAGTGGTGAGATTTTTAATTAGAACTTCTATTTCTCTAGGGATTTTGAGACTTGTGGCTTTTTTGAGACTATTTTGGTTTCCAGTTTCATAGGGAATGCTTATAATGGTGGGGGGGGGGGGAGCCTGGTAGTGGAACAAATCCCTCCCTGTGAGAAGAAATCTAAGAGATCACATCTCAACAAAACAAAGAAAACAAAAATGGAAGGTAGGAAGGCTATAAACTATTATATTGACCTACTGGCAGTGCTCTTAACAGTGTACTTTTTCTACTATACTATTGTTTTGTAGACCTGGCTGGCCTCGAACTCAGAAATCTGTCTGCTCCTGCCTCCCAAGTGCTGGGATTAAAGGTGTGCGCCACCACTGCACAACACTATTGATTTTTGATGCACACATTTAGGACTCTGAGTACTTTCTGAGATATCAAGTGTGAAAGGTATTTTCATAATAAATCTATGTCTTTATTTGAATTCTTTTTTCTATTATTTTTATTATTATCATCATCATTATTATTTCTCCTATCATTGAAAATATTTTCTCCTTTAAATTGCTTATCTTATATTAATTTACCTTCCTGTAGATCATTTATATCCAGAGATCTTTACAGTTTTGTGGTGTGCAAGTTTTTAAATATATATTTATGATTCTCTGAATTTCTATACTGTTTGCTCAATATCTCATGTTTCATAGCTTATGCTATTATTTACTACTTTGGACCTAATTTCAGGTTTAATACATAATAGCTGATATTCAGTTTTGATATATTTTATCCTATGCTATTCATAGAAAGAAGGAAAAGAAATGTATAGTGATAGAAATGCTGCTTTACTTTAAGAGCAAATATTCAGCCATACATTGCTATCTATGCCCTGATAGCTGAAATAATATGTAGAGATACCACATTGTAGAATAGTGTCATATCTAAAGAATAACAATCTGAATTCATGGGATTGAGGAGTGAAATGTCTTGTTCCTTGTTACATCTTTATTTAGACAAATAAATATGATATATTATAAAAATTGATAGACACACAACTGATAACCCTGAAGTTCATCCTGTTTCTAAATAACATTTACTAATGATTTGCTTGGATCCCATGTAACAACACATTTCAATGCATTCTCATTTTTAATAATACATTTTATCTACATGTTAGGAACTATCTACTAGATAAGACTTTTCTTTAATAATGATTTACATCCCATTGACTTAACCTTCTCAACTGTGACAGTTTTTAAGTTAAAATAAACATCAGGTGTCATCAAGAATGGGCTATGCCATACTCTATAATTTTTAAAAGACAAATTTCAAATTGAAGTAATGATTTTTACAAACAGTTTTGATGTTGATACATAGTTACAGTATCATAAGATGGCGTGTTTGCTTAGGAATTAAAAACAAGGAAACTAAAGTAAATATAATTTTAGTAATCAGTTATATAATGAACTGACTTATTAAATTATGGAAATAATCAGAATAAATTTTATGAAATTATGAGCAAAACTTGAAAATACAAATATTTTGTAGATTAATAGCAATGACAGAATGATAAATATACTTGTATGTTCAATATGTCATAGAAAGACTTCTAATGTGCAATCAAAAATGACAGTTTTATTAGGTTCAATGTCTCCAATATAAATTATCCTGAAAGAATAATAATTAATCACTTCATTGTACACTATAAAGTTAACCAAAATAGGTAAAGATGAATACTTTTGATATAATGTAATCATACGTAGCAAAAATGGAGGAAATATTAATGATTTCTACTACACTTATATGTTAAGTAATTATAGCTCAGATTCTAAATGGAACTTTGAATATAAAAGATGACTATGCATTGTGTCACTGTTTCTTAACTATGTCCCAAATCATCTAAACTAAAATAAATTTTATATAGAAATTTCTGAATGAGATATTTTTGTTATAGTTGAGAGAGAGTCATTATCATTAACCATGTGAATAGTTCATTGTGCAGATGAGAATATTAGCACTAAATATGTTCTGTATTTACTGGGAGTAGCATAACCAAATTGAAAAGTCAAGACCAAACTGTCATCATATTTTCTTTACTGCTCAGATGAAAAAGA
Source organism: Mus minutoides (assembly GCA_902729485.2). Lineage (NCBI taxonomy): Eukaryota > Metazoa > Chordata > Mammalia > Rodentia > Muridae > Mus > Mus minutoides. The sequence goes on along the minus strand of LR749518.1, from coordinate 2,096,065 downwards.
CAATTGAAAAATAAATGTTTGTACTTCTAGTTTTTAATTTCATTTTTAGATAGATATTTTACTTCTATTTTGTGTATATTTTTATCATTACACATATATGTGTGATTATATATATATATATATATATATATATATATATATATATATATATATATATATATATATATGTCCCAGTTCAGGAGAATGAAAGGGGCAGGAGCTGGAGTGAGTGGGTAGGGAAGCAGGGGCAGGGAGGGTATAGGGGGCTTTAGGGATAGCTTTTGAAATGTAAATGAAAAAATATCTAATTAAAAAAAAGAAAAAATGATAGTAGACTTATTTAAAAGTTATTAAAATATTAACAGTTTTTTCAGGAAATGTTTTTGGATTGCATATGGCTCTAGTATAATAAGAGCAGAGTGTTTAGCATTTTGTATAAGAAAGTAAATATTGCTAAGTAAATATATTAATATGTTGGTGATGGATCATATTAGGCTAAAAATGTTGCCTCATGAAATTTTTAAAATATTTTTCCCTGTATATTTTTGTTTTTAAGTTAAATGTTATCTTCTTATTTGATGCATTAAGACATGATTCAAATTATATTAATTAAAAAAAACAATTTTCCTAAAATGTTTTTGAATGAAGATGCACTTATTATGTAATAAAAGTTCTCATTTTCTCTGGAATTCTGATATTTGTGTGTGTTTGTGTCTGTTTATATGCGTTTTTGTGTGTATGTATGTGCATGCGCATGTGCATGCTTACCTGTGAATGTGTGATGTCTGATATTTTCATTTCTTACTTTGTTTTCAAATAATCCTCAAAGATTTCTTCATCAATGATACTCTTTTTGCAAGATATGCATATAAATATCATCTAGTATCAGATTACATAACTGTATTTCAGAAGCACACATAGCAATTTTTAGAAGATTGTAGGCAGTTGCTTATTATTCTTATACCTAGCAATGGTTTTATAAACTGCAAGGACATACAAGACTTTACAGATGAAAATAAAACCACAAATATCATAGACCTCAGAGTTACATTTCATTTAAAGTAAGGAGGAAATAGAATTGATTATTTCGATTGATGCGTGTCTGTCATTTCCTTAATGACATTCTCCTTTGCATATATTTGCACTTTCTTTACAAAAGGAAGAAATCTACCTCCAATTCATGTTGACAGATAAAAGCTTTAATCAAGTTGTGTAAAAGCACTGTGTGTGTTTAGTAGTCTGTATTCCTGTCAGGTTTTGAGAAGGTACTCTTCATGAGCTGACAGGGGAACTCCAAGCCTCTCTTTAATAATGTGAGAGTAATACACTGAAGCATTAAATCAGACACATAAGCATGTGTCATCTAACTACATGAAGATGAACTGATATATTACTTCACATCAGTCATGGGAGCCAAGCGAGGCCCTATGGAATGGCTGAGGGAAAAGCATGATATATTTTCTAAAACTAAAAATGTTTCTTTTGCATGGAAAATTTCATAAAAGCTGCATTTATGTTGAAAATAAATGCTAAATCCTATTGTTAAGTGGTTTATTGTAAGTCAAATTATAAACTGATTATTTTTAATACCTTACTAAAGAAATCAGACAGGACCAGAAAAATTTATTATATCAGCTTTCTTTGATATGGTGATATGGTTGCATGAGAAGATGTATTGAGAGATATGTAGATTTGTTTTTATTGATAAATTATATTTTCTTGATAAATTATATTTTACTAAATATCCAAGCTGGCTTTGACTGTGGCTTTCTGCTCTATTCTCTCTATATAACTCAGAACAGGAGTCAACAGGAGCAATGTAAAATTGGGATGAATTTCTGAAACTTCCTCATAGCTAACACATGATTTCAGTATCTGGGCATTTAGAATACTTAGACACATGTATCAGATAAATATCATCAGTGATACTTGGAGATCATATACAGATGTGTGTGCAACTACATTCTGCAGCTTGACACTCAGAAGAGAAAACAGCAACACACAAAAAATAATTAATAGGGAAGCAAATGGGCAATCTTTAAATGTTCATCTGGTAAATGAGGATATTATAATATATCTAGAAAAATACTCCTAATTACTAACCATAAAGAAAATTCAGATAAAATACAGTGAAATATTAGATCACAGCTTTTAATATGACCCTTATTAAGAAGACAATAAGTAGTTCAGTGGTTGGGGTGTGATAGGCTATATCTTGAGTAACATGTGCATACTCACTTGTAAATAAAAGAAAATCTTGCATAATGCTAGTACGAAAGCACATTGGTAGAGAGAAAAGTAAGTGTAAAAAATTGTACAAAATTTCATCAAAATTTTAAGATTAGATCAGTACATAACTCAGCAATCTCTCTTCTAGATGTTAGAAAATATATACACTTAAAAGAGAAAATTGAAGTAAATTAAATATGTGACTGGAATAACCGCAGTAAACTCTGTGATCAACAAATAGCTAAGGGAAGCAGGAATTTTTAGTATATTCATATGCAATATTATTCAGCTGAGAGAGAGACAGAGAGACAGAAAGACAGAGTTAGAGACAGGGGACATAGATAAACAGAAGCATATAGAGACAGAGGGGAACTCAGAAACAGAGAGAGAGATGAGAGAGATAGAGTGACAGAGACTGAAAGAAATGGTGACAGAGACAGAAAGAATGCCAGCATCTTCAAACAGCACTAATATAACATTATAACAGGAACATTATTATAAATTACATAATTTAAACATAAACATACCCATAGTTTATGAGACTCATTTATAAATGAAAATGTCAAATGTGTTGAAAATGAATAAATGCTTGTCAAAAGCCCTGTATTATTTTGGGTTTCTATGTTTTTGATACAAATCACCCTGATAAAAAGCATATTAAGCTGAAAGGTTTGTCTCATCTTTCAACTCTCAGAGATCACAATTCTTCACTGAAGGGACTCAGGCAGGATCTGGAGACAGGACCCTGAAGCAGAGAGTTGCTCCTGGATTGCTCCTTGTGATTTGAGACACACAGACACAGACACAGACACAGACACAGACACAGACACAGACACAGACACAGACACAGACACAGACACAGACACAGACACAGACACAGACACACAGACACACAGACACACAGACACACAGACACACAGACACACAGACACACAGACACACAGACACACACAGACACACACATACCCTCCCACGACACACACACATGATAGCTTTATTGTATAGTCTTTAGGACTACTTATCTAGTAGTGATAGCACTGACCCATGTGTAATGGACTCATCCATATCAATCATTAATCAATTAAATGCCCACCAGGCTTGCCTTAAAGCTAGTATGGTAAAGACATTTTCTCAGTTGAAGTTTTCTTTTCCCTAATAACTCAAATCAATGTCAAGTTGACATTAAAATCTATACCTCACAGGCACACATCAATAATTACCATTCTAGGTATGTAATGTTCAGCATGATATCTACACTTAAGAATACTTTGTCAATTATCTGAAATATAATATAATCTTTAAGTGTTCTTAAAACATAGAGAGATAACAATTTTCAATACTAGTGGACTTATTAATTTGCATGCTAGTATATACAATATATACAAACATAAAATGATTTTATTATTTACCTATGATATACACAACTTACTTTCTCATTGAAGTAGTTTCAATTACACAATAGGACCTGGTGGCCTTGTATTCATTCACCCCATTTTGTATGGGACAAAGGAAATTGTGCAAATATTTAAGTAAAAGTAATTTTGATACTGTCCAAGGGACAAAGATTACATCATAAATCTTCTTCAAGAAATGATTAAGGATGTTGAACATTTTATCAGGTTCTTCTCAGCCATTCACTATTCCTAAGTTGAGAATTCTTTGTTTAGTGCTGTGCCCCATTTTTTAATTGTGTTATTTGATTTTCTGGTGTCCACCTTCTTGAGTTCTTTATATATATTGGATATTAATCCCCTATCTGATTTAGGATTAGTAAAGTTCCTTTCCTAATATGTTGGTGGCCTTATTGTCTTATTGACAGTATCTTTTGACTTACAAAAGCTTTGCAACTTTATGAGTTCCCATTTGTCAATTCTTGATCTTACAACACAAGCCCTTGATGTTCTATTCAGGAATTTTTCCCAATGCTCATATCTTCGAGGCTTTTCCCCACTTTTTCCTCTATAAGTTTCAGTGTCTCTGGTTTTATGTGGAGTTCCTTAAACCAGTTAGACTTGACCTTAGTACAAGGAGATAAGAATGGATTAATTTCCATTCTTCTACATGATAACTGCCAGTTGTGCCAACACCATTTGTTGAAAAGGCTGTCTTTTTTCCACTGGATGGTTTTAGCTCCCTTGTCAAAGATCAGATGACCATAGGTGTGTGGATTCATTTCTGCATCTTCAATCCTATCTTGTTTTTTTTCAAGATAGGGTTTCTCTCTGTAGCCCTGGCTGTCCTGGAACTCATTTTGTAGACCAGGCTGGTCTTCTATTCAGAAATCCGCCTACCTCTGCCTCCCAAGTGCTGGGATTAATGGTGTGTGTCACCACTGCCTGGTTTATGCCAAGCATTCTTGTGAATTTTTTTTTTAATTGTAAAGAAAGGTGATCTCAGTTCATCTCATTTTCAATAGAATAAGTTTCCAAAAGTGAAGAAGAGTTGTTAACCTTGTCATGAAAAAAAAAAAAAAAAAACTTTTGCCAAATATTTACTGGACAAACATTTCATTAAGTGTGAATCCCATGATTACGTATGGACAAATTTCTGACATGTTTTAGCAGACAGTGATCTTTGTTTTTAGTTTGCCAATTGTACCTGTTGAATCAGAAACAAAAGCTTCTGGACTGAAAGGCAGTGATGCCAATCAGATATCTCTCCACATGGTGGGACTTTTCCTATCACATCCCAGAGCTCTGAGGAGGTTCAAAGCAGATGGTGCTCTAACAGAACTCTGTGTCACATGGCTCAGCAAAGAGAATTGTCCAGTAGAAGGCAAATTTTCCCTCCAGGTTTCTTCCTGATATTTTTTTTTTTTGTTTCTATACTGCCTATTTTTATTGAGAAAGTGTGGTTAAATATCTATGACTGCAAAGCTATTGAGTATTGAGGAAGCAGGAAAAATATGGCCCTATTTTCTGGTATCCTGAACTTTGAGCAATGTTAATGGGAGCTGTGTGAGCCAAAAAGAGATGCAAGGGCAGCAGGATTTTACCGTCAGTGGCTTCTAAAGTGCAGCCTGAGCTGAAAGCTGCTTTATACATTTGTTGAGTAGATTCAGAGGCTATTTAAGGGTTGAATACATTTACCATGTGTCTGTTCATTTATACCGGCTATCTCCAAAGAAGTTCTGCTACTATGAAATGAAGATTGTATTTGCTATTTAAATAGTACCCCTTCATTCAGAAGTGAGTCTTGTACAGTGACAAAGTGCTTCCCTGAGGAACCTTGTGCAGTTATATAAAAGAGTACTGTTATAATTGTATATCTCATGGTCTAGGTAAAAGACCACCCTGAGATACCGAAAACTATAATATGATCTAAACCCTTATCTAAATGTCAAGGTATTTGCATATAACCTATCCCATGTACTTCAAGCAACTACCAGGTTACCTGTACTTCCTAAGACAAAGTAAGATCTCTGAATAATTTTAAAATATATTGTGTAGGGAATAGAAAAAAAGAGAAGACTGAAGGTGAAGCAATACAGATTATATAAAAGAATACCTTCATCATATTGTTTGTGCAAACCAGGGATACAGAGTCTATAGAGAGGATTAATTCTATAATTTCTGATGAATGTTTCTACACATCTTCAAAGAAAGCTAATCAGTAAGTAGCAATGCATTAAATAAGATTTTTGACAAGACACCCAGAGTCAATCATTTATGTCTTCTCATAAAATCACTTGCCATTTAATGAATATATCATTTCATCTTTACATCGATAGTGATGCAAACTACATTAAAATTCTTATTTGGTAAAGTTAATAAATCTAAACAATAAGGCAATTTATTAAAGGACAAATACTTCTGATTACCATTATCTTTATTAATTTAATCATTATTTATTACTCAAGTGATCACTAGTATCATCTTCACCATCATCACTATCATCATCTCTACCACATCATCACTATCAGCATCAACATGATTATTTTTATCACCATCATCATCATCATCAGTGTCCTCTTTTCCATTGAACCTACCATCATTGTTGTCTCATCCAATAACTATTATAAAGATGATGTAATAGTGCTTTTAAAGAAATAACAATCTTGGGAGAAGAACTGCATTTACAGGTGTTATAATTAAATACATGAAAGCAGTAAGTATATTTCCATTAGGGTTTTAACTAAATTAAAGAACAGAATTACAATCCAGGACTGTAAACTAAAAATAAGAATAAAAGGGATGGAGAAAGTCAGTATGCTCTTTAATAAATCTTAGTTAAAACAAAGATGCCAGGAAAATCATGAAAGATTCCAAGACATATCTGCCTACAGCTCTTGTGCATACAAATCGTCTTGTACAGTAAACTGATGGAATGACTAGAGAATGCATTGCTGTGTGGCTATACATAATGATTTTAATTTTTTTTCTCTTTAGCCTTATTGTTGAATTTCTGTATGTTTCCTATGCAATGTTAGAATATTCTCTTCTCCCTTCTCTCTCTCATTCCTGAATCCAGTTCAGTTTCAAACTTTATATCACCGTTAGTGGCTTTTCCTCTTTCTTTAGAAAATGCAAGTAAATCCTGTTTTATTAGACAGTATTCTACTCTTATATTTTTGAAAATCCTTTCTACCAAGAAACTCAGGAAAAAAGAAAGTAATCAATGAGGCCAGTAAGTTAATCTATGCATCTATAATTTAAAGCAAAGTAACAGATATGGATATTGTATTGGCTAGTTTTGTGTCAACTTGATACAGCTAGAGTTATTACAAAGAAAGGAGCTTCAGTTTAGTCAATGCCTCCATGAGGTCGAACTCTATGGGATTTTCTCAATTATTGAACAAGGGGGAAAGGCCCCTTGTGGGTGGGAACATCTCTGAGGTGGCAGTCTTGGGTTCTATAAGAGAGCAGGCTGAGCAAGCCAGGGGAAGTAAGCCAGTAAGGAACATCACTCCACGACTTCTGCATCAGCTCCTGATTCCTGTCCTGAGTTCCAGTCCTGACTTGTTTGGTGATGAACAGCAATGAGGAAGAGTAAGCTGAATAAACCCTTTCCTCTGCAAGTGCTTCTTGGTCATGATGTTTGTGCAGGAATAACAACCTGACTAAGACAAATTGGTACCAGCATAGTGGGGTATTACTGAGAAAACATGACCATGTTTTGGGGAGGACTGTGAAAGGACTTTGGAACTTTGGGCCAGAAAATACATCCGGTGATAAGTGATCTGTGAGATGTTGTATGGGAGCTTGAAAGATAATGTTGAGGATAGTGTAGAAGATGGAGGCAAAGCTTGTGAAATTTCAGAGGGAAAATTAAAGAATCTTTTCAGGGCCATTGCTGTTTTGGATTGTGAAGATTCTGTGGTTCTGGTTAGCTGGGGCTGAAGAAAAAGCTGTGATTAACAAGATACCAGAACTACTAAACTGAAAACTTGGCATTACTGGGACTATTGATGCTGGTTAGCTGTAGCTAAGAAATTAGCGGTGAATTCTTTAAGAAGAGACCAGCATCACTGAGGTGAAATCTAGTAATTGTTTTCTGAGAGCACAGAGGCTGTGTTCCAGAGATAGCCAAGGTTGTACCTTGTGCTGTGGCTGGACTTGGTAATGTGTAACAGTTACACAGGTGGTACTGTTTTTGAAGGCATGAAGGGGTCTTGCAGAGCAGCTGAGGCTCAGCACTGTGAGAGGCCATGAAAGGTCATTGGTGAAGGTGCCGCCTCAGCTGCAATTGATGGACCAGGACTGAAGGGGTCATGCAAAAGGGTTGAGGCTTGGCACCATGAAGAGAGCCTATGAGAGGCTAGTGTTGAAGCCAAGATACATTGGAAGACAGCAGTATTTTGGAGATGCCAGTACCATGAGATGACCTCCAAGAACAGCAGCAGCAGTGGTACAGGCGGCTGGATCCTAGAAGACAACATGAATGCTACAAAGGGCATGGCTGGAGAAGTGACCCAAGCCCTTGGAGGATCCCAGAAGATCGTGAGTTGGATGCCAGACATTGGACGGTTTGAGATTGATTTTTGCTTTTGATTGTGACTGTGTCCTGATATTTTTTTCCTCTTGAAGGAAGTTTTTTTTAGTGAAGCCCACAGTTAAAAGACCTTGAATTTTAAAGTACTGTGAATTTTAAAAGATACTGGATATTTTTAAAAAGGATTTGACTTTTAATATTTAAATACTGTGGGACTTTTAAAGTTATTTAGATCTTGGGGATAGATAAGAATGTAAGGGTTGAGGCTTACTAGTAATGTGTTTGTGTGTCAAGTGGACAAGGGGTCAATTGTACTGTCTAGTTTTGTGTCAATTGGACAGAGCTGGAGTTATCGCAAAGAAAGGAGCTTCAGTTGAGTAAATGCCTCCATGAGATCCAACTGTAAGGCATTTTCTCAATTAGTGATCAAGGAGGAAAGGCCCCTTGTGGGTGGGACCATCTCTGGGCTGGTAGTCTTGGATTCTATAAGAGAGCAGGCTGAGCAAGCCAGGGAAAGCAAGCCAGTAAAGAACATCCCTCCATGGCCTCTGCATCAGCTCCTGCTTCCTGCCCTGTTTGATTTCCAGTCCTGACTTCCTTTGGTGATGAACAGCAATGTGGAAGAGTAAGCTGAATAAACCCTTTCCTCCCCAAGTGCTTCTTGGTCATGATGTTTGTGCAGGAATAGAAACCCTCACTAAGACAGGTATATATGTAGAAATGACCACAGTTGTGGTTATTCCAAATTTGCTTTTAGATACTTAGTAGGTGACCTCATTCTTTTTATCAAATTCCCTAATAATTTTAGTGGTTTAACTTTAAGCCTTAAAATTTAGATTTGTACCCTCAAATTATACCCACCTTGGCTCTCCAATCTTAGAAAAGGACAACTCTAAGTAACTGAATTTGAATACATATTAATTTTAAATTATTTAATCTCATTTATTTATATTTAATGGCTTGTGTATGTAGGTGTGGTATATATGAGGCACATTCATGGAGCTAAGAGGGCCATTTGAGAGTTAGTTTCCTCCTATTAGGATTAAACCGCTGTATTGAGGTTTGACCACTAGTCATATCTGCAATTACATATACTATTTTACATATTTCACCTGTTTCCAATAAAATTTCTTTTAGGTGATGCATGTAGCCAGCATTCAGATAATAATTCTAGCATGCGATGTAAAACTCCAGTTTCCAGAACAATTCTCTAATGCAAGAGCTGGGCTCCAAACAGTCTTGCTATTACCCTACATATTTTACAATTGTCCTTGCAGATGCTTCTAAATTTTTACAGCCTAAAGAAAGAAGTTTAAAACAGTTTTTTTCCAATTACATTACCTATAACTTCTAAGTTAGAAAGTTAACGATCTGCATAATACTTTTATTGAAAGGATAATACAAAATTTGTATTCACTGGAGCTTTTGCTTTTTGTTGGTTTTTGTTTGTTGTTGTTTTTTGTTTTGGTTTGGTTTTGGTTTTGGTTTTGTTTTGTCTAGACAGGGTTTCTCTGCATAGCCCTGGCTGTCCTAGAACTCACTCTGTAGACCAGGCTGGTGTAGAACTCAGGAATCTGCCTGCCACTGCCTCTCAATTGCTGGGATTAAAGGAATGTGCCACCACTGCCAGGCTTCACTGGCGTTTTTGATAAATAGTAAATAACTCAGATGTCTATTTAATGTTAGGCTAATGTTAGAAGTAAGACATGCTATTTATCTTATGCAACTTCTTTCTTTGTTTATTTCTTTCTTTCATTCTTTCTCTCTCTTTCTCTCTCTCTCTCTCTCTCTCTCTCTCTTTCTTTCTTTCTTTCTTTCTTTCTTTTTCTTTCTTTCTTGTCTTCAGAGATATAGAATATTGATAACAGACAAGGAATAAGAAAAGTGAGCAGGTATGAAGCCAGTGGATAACAGTGTCTATCTTTGGCATACTTCCTTAGACTGCAGTTTATCCATTCATCAGTGAGATTTTTTTTTTATCATGAATCACTGTGGAAAACCTTGGGAAACACTAATATAGAGCATACTCAACTTATTATAGTCCTCTCACACACATACACATGTACAAACCCACACATATGCATAAAACTAATACCTTTGCACAATTATCACTATATTTCAGACAGTACACTTCCCTGAGTCTATGTAAAGCAAACCTCATTTTGACCAAATCATCACTAGGATGTGGTGATGTGTCTTTCATTGTATTTTGTAAATATTATCAACCATGGAAATGCTGAGATTTTTCATTAGATACAAATAACCCTGCCCATTGAATTTCTCAAATATTGATTTGTCCTTACAAGGATGTTCAATCATGTCATTTTGCAAATTGTGTCCAAACTAACAACCTGCCTCTTAATTAACTTACTAGAGCCTCATGGTCTAGGTAGATGGTGGTGGTGAATATCAGTTCTGAAATATGGGTTTAGCTGGAAGATATTGTCAACTTGACAACAACTCCTTTCATAAGTGTAGGACTATGCTATACATATATTATTCAACAAATATATATCAACAATTTACTGGATTTTCAATGATCAGGTAGTAAGATTCCAGAAAGAATGAGCATAGAAGGTATATATCCTATATTATTCAAACAGAAAATCTATGTTGGAGATAAATGAATCATAGCTCATGCTCACTACTAGCAAATCAAAACATGTAATTATTAGGTAGATAGTCTGAGATTTTACTCAGAATGTTGAAGAGTTTCATGGAAATGGGATTTGAAATAAATATTGGCATGTATGTTAATAAGGATAGAAATCTAGGCAGAATATTAAACTAATGAATCATGTGACTCAGTATAAGAATCATCTCTATCTGAAGATATATTTTACTAGAACTAAACATAAATATTCTAGTGAGAATGCAATATTGTCTAAACCTTAAAAGATTGGCCTCATATGAATCATAGTGACAACTGTACAAGATGGCTTGGAATAGTCCTTGGGAAACAGAGAACCGCTGAAATACACTTTCTGAAGAATGGAGTGACTCAGAATTTTCCTGTAGGATATTTAGTATGATGACAACACATGGGACTTAATTAATTTCAAAGCACTTTGGTAAGTAAAAAACAGAAATTTATCTTTTTAAAAGAATATGACAGTTTTAAAAACTGTCTTAGACTCTTTTCTAAGATTAAATATTATAGAAAAGAAAATCTATGCCTAACTCTAAGGGACTAATCTTAGAAAATATTACTAAGATGCTAACCACAGTGAACTGTGAATTTAGTACCTTGTAAATGATAGGGAAAGGAAAATGACTAGTATTGCTTGGATCTCTAATGTCAAGTATGTCACCTCCTAGTATACATCTCAGTTCATTGTAAATTCTGTGGATGTAAGTCTCTGTGGGGAAATCTGTCATTTCAGGTCAAACATATATTTGTTTCCCCTGCAAACCACATTATTTTGAACTTCTTTGAGAGAATAATCTTTCTTATCATTTTTCTATAACTTTCTTCATGATTTCATATCCTCTCTTGAATATCAGATGGCTCTTTGTTAGAGAAAGTGTTCAAGTTCAAGTAGAAAAGAAAACTGATTTTCTCAAATAAGAGATGCCCGTTCTGTCCACTGCCTGTGAACTCTTATGCAGTTTTATCTTTGCCTGGCAGAGTTATGCTCCATCTGTCAGTGTACCCTCTTCTTTCAAGTTTATGTTGGGCCTCAAGAGCCTCTTCAGAGGTCACCAGATGAAAAGGCCCTTTGTAGAAATGTTTTTAAAGATTCAGAAACTGTATTTTCGACAAATATTTGACTGAAAATGTTCCTTTTTTTTCTCTGCAAAGTAAGGTTACTGATGTAATTATTTTCTACTTTACTGTTACTAAATTTAGATTCTTATCTTCAAACCTCTTTATTTTACTCCCCCTAGCAATTAGCAGATCAATCATCATATATATTGAATAGGAAGCCACATATCTGTCAATGTTGTGGAAACAGGCAAATCTAAGTAGGAGCCCAAGACACTGCTCAGGCTTGTACACACACACACACACACACACACACACACACACAAATACACACACACACACACACACACACACACACACACACATATTCATGACTGGAATCAAATCAGTAAAAGAATATCCCAATTTTTTTGGCTGTTTTTAGCATTTAAATATGGCTATTTTCTATTTTCCTTCAGTGAATCAAGGTTCATTCTTAAAGCAAGCAAGCACTCAAAAAATATCAGGGCTATAGGATAAAAAGAATACAAGCTTTTGCATGATCAAATGCCACAAACACTGACCTAGGTAAGTTAAACATGTAAGAAATAAAATTTTAGAACTTTTATTTAATATTTAAATAAATTATTTAATTTATTTCATGTTATTTCAGTGGTTTCTCACTTTAAAAATGTTTCTTTATTACTCCATACACTGGGAATAATTACTGATATCACAACACAGCATCTGTTGCTGCCCTCTAGGATACATGCATTGGGACTTTTCATTATTATAGGAATATAAAGAATGTATTATTATAAAGATTTATTTACACCTTTATTTCTTCTTTTGTAAAGTGAATGTCTTACAGGATATTCCACACTTATTTGCTTTTCCATTGTAAATTCAGAGTGCCACTTAGTAGTTCTCAAAGTACAGATAATGTTTACCACAGAGACCTTGTACAAACATCCATCTACATGGCCACAGGTCATAAGAACCCTGGTGCTGTTGTGCCCCCAAAGACAAAAACATTGTCCAAGCAACTGTGCCCATCCTACTGACCATAAAACCTCTCAACCCTTACCCATTGTGCTACATATCCCTGAACCTTGTTCAATTACCTATGTGCACAGCCATTATAAACAAGGAGAACTCTAGAAGCCACTGGATTCTAATACTCATATTTCCCCCACTATTATATCAATACTGAGTGAACAAATGATTGATATTCAATCACCTACTGACTGATACCAATCTAGATGGATTGTTTTAAATATGTTTGGAGCAGGGAGTGACAGTATTCAGTGTGGCCTTGTTGGAGGAGTTATGGCCTAATTAGAGGAAGTATGTCACTGTGGGGTTGGGATTCTAGATCCTCCTCAATACGAGTGAGACAGTCTCCTCTGGCTGCAGTCAGGACAAGATGCTGAACTCTCAGCTCTTCCAGCTCTCTGCCTGCCTCCACACTGCCATGCTTTCTGACATCACGATAAAGGACTGAACCTCTGAAAGTATAAACTAGCACCAATTAAATGTTGTCTTTTATAAGAGTTGCCTTGGTTATGGTGTTTCTTGATAGCAATGGAAACCCTAACTAAGACACCAGACAAGGTGGAGCAATATTAAAGATCTAAAGTCACACTCAACAGAGGAGAACTAGAAACATGCCAAAAAGCACAACCACCAACATGACTCCAACTTAACATGTTTTGTTACAAAATGAAAAGTCACCCATCAATCCTATAGTCATCAATCCTATAGCAGTAGCATCCAGCAAGAACATCTTACATGGATATCGGGAGACAGAATTTAAAAGAACAATGAAAAACATGCTCAATGAATTCAAGAAGTATAAAGACCTATTCAAGTGAATAAACATCCAAGTGAAATCAAAGAATACAACACACTCATTCTCGTTTAAGAAAACACATAGAAATGATTGAGTGAAATAATGAAGACAAATGAGGATTTGAAAAGTGATTCAAAAATGAAATTAGATAAACATTCTGAAGAAACCCATATCTGAAGTGAAATCAGAAATGGAAAATTCAAAATGTCAAAAATACACAAATAAATAAAATCATCAAAATAGTCTTCATTTGCAGAATGTATCTCACAGAAGCCAAATACTTGGTTAGAAAGAACTGTGAAACACTATGTAAAGATATAATCTAGGCTGGAGAGTTGGCTCAGAGGTTGAGAATACTGCTCCTCTGCAGACATCCTGAGTTCAATTCCCAACAACCACATGGTGTCTCATAAACATCTGTAATGAGATCTGGTAACCTCTTCTGATTCACAGACATACATGCAGGCAAAACACTGTATATGTAAATCTCAAATATCAAATCTACTAATTAAGGACATAGATGAAGGAGAAACCAAGGTCAAAACCATAAACTAGAACTTCAGAAAAAGCATAGAATAAATTTTCTGAAATGGAGATTGCCTACGCAGTTCACATAAATCACTAAACAATACAGCACAGGAAAGACAAATTTCACATCACAATATACTTAAAACACTGAATATATAAAATGAAAAAGAACATTAAATCTGAAAGAGAGGAGCCACAAATCACACATATAAGCAGAAACATCAGAATGTCACCTTTCTGACATTCTCAAAACCAGTAGACATTATAGAAATATACTTATAATACTATAATACTACAAGATGACAGAGGCCATTCTGTGCTCCCATACCTGAAAAAGAATCAGGCACACTTAAAAAAAAAGGATTAAAAATCATGAATAAGTAAAGGAACTTAATAACTACCAAGCCTTTCCTAATGAGAATATTAGAAGAGGTACTTTACACAAGAAGAAGAAGGAGGTGGAAGAGGAGGAGGAGGAGAAAGAGGAGGAGAAGGTAAGAAAACAGCTATAAGGTATAAGCTATATATGGTAGAAGAGAAAACTAATACCACAAAGCAACTACATTTGTACTTATTTACATGTTAATGGTTTCAACTCCCCTAATCAAAGGACTCAAGAGAACTAATTGGATTAAGAAATAGTATTACTATAATTAATTTTGATAAACAAGAAGCACACTCCTACATACTGTGCCTTACAATAAGATGGACCAAGAAACTTAAGTCTAGTGTTGTAAACAATATAAAAACAGCACATTATGATTCTAAATACATTTACCAAGTACTAATGAACTTAGTCTCATAGAACACAAACTGTTAGAAATTAAAAGGTAGATTAAGTCCAACACAATAATAACAAGTGTCATCCTTTAAATGAAAATAGTTTCCTGTTGGCTCAGGGTTTAGGCCAGGTCTAAAGTCACTCTCTGTAGAACTTTCAGCTACCTCTCCAGCACTATCTGCCTGTGTGCTACCTTGATGCCTGCTATGATAACAGACTAAGCCTTGGAAACAGTAAGCCAGCCAAACTTAAATGTTTTTCTTTATGAAAGTAGCCATGGCTGTGGTGTCTCCTCATGGAAATAAAACCCTTACTAAAACAGAAGTTGATTCAAAAACTGCATTATTACTATGACAGACATGACCATGATTTTGCCTAAAGGAATATGAAAATTTTGGGACATTGGACTAGAAAATAATGGGACAATTTAAGTGTGGCTTAGTGGACCATAATAGTAGAAGCATTGAAGACAGTGGGAATGAGGGTGATTCAAACTATAAGGGCCTGTTTCAAGAGGTTTCAAGAGTAGACAAATATTAATATGTGCCCCACAGTCATTATAATATTACTTTGGTGATAAACATGCCTTATTCTCTGCCCTTATCCAAAACTAGGTCTGAAGCTAAATAGAAGTGTTATGGCCTATCAGCTTTGGCAGAAGAGATTTCCAGACATCCAAATACTAACTATTTTGCTTGGTTATTAATGGCTATGTTTGCACAGATCTATAATGAAAAGAAAAAAGCTGAGTGTGGAAAAATACAAAATGATTTAGGAGAAAAGGACACTCCTGAAATGTAAAATGATTTTTAAAACAGCATAATGCTAAGTAGAATAAATGTATTGGTGACAATAGAGCAAGGTCATACAAAGCTAAGTTTCTAACTTGTGAAAAGGTATTAGAACATTTGAAATGTAAATACAGAAAATATCTAATAAAAACAACAACAAAAAAAACCCCAAAACAAAACAAACAACAACATCAACAACAAAACCTAACATGTAGGTCAATTAAGGCAACTAACTGAAATATATTCATTCTTAAGTCCACGTAGTTACAGCCCCTTGATATTAGGCAAAAGTGACCACATCACACAGTATGAAACACAGAATCTTTAATGAATGATGTTGGGAAGCTGGATGTCCATGTGTAGAAGAATAAAAGTAGAATTGTTTCTCTCACCCTGCACAAAATCAATTTCATATAGAGCAAGACCTTACTATAAACTCTCAAACTTTGATACTACTAGAAGAACACATAGGAAACAAATTACATATATTCAACTTAATAGTTTCTAAAACACAATCCATTTGTATCAAAAGTACAGCCAATGCATCATGACAGTTAGTGAGTAGAAGCCAAAAACTGAACGAAATATTTAATACCTATGTACCTAATTTATATCTAAGAGAGAATCGGTATCTGGAATAGACAAACAAGTGTCTCACCGGTGAACTGGTTTAACCTCTCCCAGTGTAATTTTTCTAGTTTATTGGCTTCTGCAGTTACTACAAGTTAAAGACAAAAGATTATGCATTGAAGGTAGCATTAGAACATGAGAGAAAACATGAAACATTTAAATTTGCCTGGATTCTGAGAACTATATTTAGACTTGTAGTATTTTATGTTTATTGGGCTTTCTTTATTAGATAATATTTGCATAATTTTATGTAAAAAATAGCATATTTTTTTCACTGTTATCCATTTACTGGCTCATTTCATCACTTTGGGTTCTTTATCAACAGGATACAATTCTATTGATTATATCTACCACATTTTGGTATTATTTATCAATTTATAGGCTTTTAGACTTTTTCCACTTCCTAGCTCTTAGTGAATGTTGTGGCAATGAGTGTAGATGAGCTCTATAGCACGATATCATGTTCTTAGGATATTTGTTCAATAGTAAAGTTGATATGTCATATCTTGGTACTGCTTATAAATTTTTAAACATCCACACTTTTATATTCATAATATTTATACCAGGTTAGAGTCCCATTAAGATTGAATAAAGGTTCTTTTTTATCATATATATACACTAGGATTTGGTGTTATGAAAAGGAGAAACAGTGTTATGAAAAGGTGTGGTCACTATTAGGTTGATATTTCTATGGAAGATAGATCCACATGCTTGCACATAGATGCATTCCTAATTATATTCTATGTGATATGACATACCGATATAAGAAGATATAAAGCTAGAGGGTCAATGCAATTCCCATCAAAATTCCAACTAAATTCTTCACAGAGTTAGAAAGGGTAATTTGCAAATTCTTCTGGAATAATAAAAAACCTAGGATAGCAAAAACTATCCTCAACAATAAAAGAACCTCTGGTGGAATAACCATCCCTACCTCAAGTTGTACTGCAGAGCAATTGTGATAAAAACTGCATGGTACTGGTACAGTGACAGACAGGTAGATCAATGGAACAAAATTGATGACCCAGAATTGAACCCACACACCTAGGGTCACTTGATCTTTGACAAGGGAGCTAAAATCATCCATTGGAAAGAAGACAGCATTTTCAACAAATGGTGCTAGCACAACTGGCAGCATGTGGAAGAATGTGAATTGATCCATTCTTATCTCCTTGTACAAAGCTCAATTCTAAGTGGATCAAAGAACTTCACATAAAAGCAGAGAAACTGAAACTTATAGGGGATAAAGTGGGGAAAATCCTCGAAGATATCGGCACAGGAAAAAGATTCCTGAACAGAACACCAGTGGCTTGTGCTGTAAGATCAAGGATCTACAAATGGGACCTCATAAAATTGCAAAGCTTCTATAAGGCAAAGGTCACTTCTATAAGGCAAAGGACCAAAAGGCAAACAACAGATTGGAATAAGATCTTTACCGATCTTAAATCTAATAGGGGGCTAATATCCAATATATATATATAAATAACTCAAGAAGTTAGACTCTAGAGAAACAAATAACCCTATTAAAAATGGGGTACAGAGCTAAACAAAGAATTCTCAACAGAGGAATACCGAATGGCTGAGAAGCACCTAAAAAAAAAAAATGTTCAACATCCTTAATCATCAGGTAAATGCAGATCAAAACAACGCTGAGATTCCACCTCACACCAGTTAGAATTGCTAAGATCAAAAATTCAGGTGACAGCAGATGCTGGGGAGGATGTGGAGAAAGATGAACACTTCTCCATTGCTGGTGGGACTGCAAGCTAGTACAACCACTCTGGAAATCAGCCTGTGTGTTCCTCAGAAAATCGACATGGTTCTTCCAGAAGATCCAGCAATACTACTCCTGAGCATATACCCAGAAGATGATCCAACATGTAATAAGGACACATGTTCTAATAAGTTCATAGCAGTCCCCAATGAAGGTGCTAGAGAAAATACCCAAGGATCTGAATGGGTCTGAAGCCCCATAGGAGGAATAGCAATATGAACTAATCAGTATCACCAGAGTTTTTTGGAACTAAACCACCAATCCAAAAACAAACAAACAAACAAACAAACAAACAAACAAAAACTGGTGAGATATGTGGCTCTAGCTTTATATGTAGATGAGGATGAGGATGGCCTACTCGGTAATCAATGGCAGGAGAGGCCCTAGGTCCTGTGAAGGTTCTTTGCCCCAGTATAGGGAAATGCCAGGACTGGGAATGGTAGTGGTTGGGTTGCGGAGCAGTGGGTGGAAGGAGGAGTTTGGGGATTTTCAGTTGGGAATCTAGGAAAGGGATAACATTTGAAATGTAAATAAATAAAATATCTAATAAAAAAAAAACCCCAGAAATTTGAAAGTAGTTACAGCTAGGAGTCAAGGTAAATATAAATATACATTGTGCTAGTATACGAAATTCTCAAAGAATAAAGAAAACTATAGTGAATCAACAAATAAAGCAATCACAATGAACATTACTACATGTCTAAATACAATTCTCAGAAGAAATAAAAATGTTTAATAACGTTTGCCAGTAGATACTCCTGTACTCAATATAGTTTGTTATACTGTTGCAGGATATCTGATCATACTATAAACCCCAAGATTATATATTGGAAAAATTGATATTTAGGTTTAGTGTGGTTCAGCAGTAATATATACCTTTAGTCAAGAGATTTTGGAGGTTAATTGATCATACTATGAGATTGTATACTGAAAAAAAATATGTGTGTTCTAGTTGTGGTATTGTTTAGCTCTATCACACATCTCTAACAACTTTCTGTTTATTGTAAGCAAGATTGTATAAAGTCAACCATAGTTTAAGAGGTGGAGCAAGCAACTAGTTGAAAGAGACTAAACATAGCAAAAAAGAAAATCGTAGAGATTTTCAGATTGTTAAAATTACATGATTCCATCTCTTCCCTACTCAGAATGGCTGTCATCAAGGAATCATAATCAATTTGGAATAATATGCCTTAGCTGATACTGAAATTTTCACATTTTACAGTTATTGCTCCATTATGACACAGAGAACTTGGAATTCTATATATTCTCAGTCAGCAAATTGCAAATATCTATTTAGGAAAACGACTTGTTCATGTTATGACTTACTTAAATTTTATCTTAGTTCCTACATTTTTCTAATAATAATTTTAATATAATGTGTGTGTATATGTGGGTTATTATCTCAAATTTCTGAAATGTACCTGGATGAATAACAAAGAAGTTATTGTACCATAGCAGAGATTTGAGAAATCAGATTCAGTCATACTTCATGAGAACAGTGCTGAGTCTAACTGTTGTTTTGTCTGTTATTTAGTGCGTACAAATCATAGAACTTAATCTCACCTGGTTTATGAAGCCTCTTATGCAATATGGTTTCATTTGTAATTTGTTAAAAAACAAATCTTATATCTCATTTCTCTTGCCACAAGCCTTGCAAATTTACTAAAGAGTTGCCAAGATCTGTCTTTCACTCCCAGTCACTCCTAGTATTTATGTTTTCAACTGGAACTCACCTGAGCCCAATAAGTCTACATATGTAACACAGTGGCAGCCATGTCTGTCATAATTCTATCTAGTGTTGCAAATGGTGGTGGAGATGGTATGGGAAGGAAACTGAAAACAGAAAAAAATTACTTTTGATTTTGCAGTTTGTCCTTAAGGGGTTGCAGAAGATGCAGGGCCAGAAACACAGCAACAGTTTAGAAATTCAGATAAAATGCGTAATGCCAGGGATTTTTTTTTTTAACTGGACAATGAATTTATTCAGGATTTGTTTTATTTTTTAAAATTATTTATTAATTTATTATTAGCAAATTTCTTCATTTACATTTCAAGTGTTATCCCATAAGTCCCCTATACCCTCCCCTCTCCCTGCTCCCCTACCCACCCACTCTCAGTACTTGGCCATGGCATTGCCCTGTACTGGGGAATATAAACATTGTTAGACCAAGGGCCTTTCCTCCCCAATAATGGCCAACTAGGCCATCTTCTAATACATATGCAGCTACAGACATTAGCTCTGGGAGTTCTGATTAGTTCATATTGTTGTTCCATCCATAGGGTTGCAGACCCCTACAGCTCTTGTGTACTCTCTCTAGCTCCTACATTGGGGACCCTGTGTTCTACCCTATAGATGACTGTGAGCATCCACTTCTGTATTTGTCAGTGACTGTCAAAGCCTCACAGGAGACAGCTATATCAGGGTCCTTTCAGCAATATCCTGCTGGCATATGCAGTAGTGTCTGCATTTTGTGGCTGATTATGTGATAGACCACCCGGGTGGGGCACTCTCTGGGGATATTTTCCTTTCATTTTAGGTCCAAACTTTGTCTCTGCACCTCCTTCCATGTATATTTTAATCCCTATTATAGGGAGGAATGAAGCATCCACACGTTGGTCATTCTTGATTTTCTTGTGTTTTGGAAAATTGTATCTTGGGTATTCTAGGTTTCTGGGCTAATATCTGCTTATCAGTGAGTACATATTAAGTTACTTCTTTTGTGATTGGGTTACCTCACTCAGGATGATATCCTCCAGATATATCCATTTGCTCAAGAATTTCATAAATTCATTGTTTTTAATAGCTGAGTAGTACTCCATTGTGTAAATGTAACACATTTTCTGTATCCATTCCTCTATTGAGGGACATCTGGGTTCTTTCCAGCTCTGGCTATTATAAATAAGGCTGCTATGAACATAGTGGAGCATATGTCCTTGTTATCAGTTGGAATATCTTCTGGGTATATGGCCAGTAGAGGTATTGCTGCATCTTTCCGTAGTACTATGTCCAGTTTTCATGCCAGGGATTTATTGTGACATGTGTATCTCCCATAGAAAAGTCAGTTCAATATATACGACATTCAGAATAACCATCTTTGTGACAAAATACTATTCAACAATACCACAGTGCATGTGGGAACTAAAAAAAAGGGGGGCCTGGGGGAAAGAGAGGGAGTGGAAAAGAGATACACAACCCACCAGAATTCAACCTATTCTCTGGTCAGTCAGGTGTGGGAGGGCGGCTATCTACCTATCCATTCATCCCTATGTAGGTATTCCTCTATCCCACTTTTCAGGGGGTGTCAAAGGGTCAGCCCTGCCTGGGGACCCCAGAGCTACTTTGCTCAAGTCCTGGGCTTATAGGAGAGAAGGATGAGGGAAGAGGTTTCCAACATTGACCAGAGTGTGCAGAAAATCTTGATGGAGCAGAGACTCTATGGTTTAAGAGCTTTATTATAGAAATGAAGGGAGAAAGAGAGAAGGTAGAAAGAGAGAGAGACAAAGACAGAGAGACACACAGAGAGAGACAGAGAGAAGGCTAGAGAGAAAGAGAGTAAGAAGGAGAGAGGAGCAGAGAGGACAAAGAGAAAGGAGAGAGGAGAGAAGACAAAGAGAGGGGAGAGAGAAAGTGAGAGTGAGGGATAAGAGTGAACCAAGAGAATAAGCAGTAAGAGGGCAAGGTGGGGCTGAACACCCCTTTTATGGTATTTACTGTTCCTAGGTAACTGGGGAGGAGTTTTGCTTGAAGGTCAGAAGCTTGGGCCATATTCTAGGTGACTACAGACCATGCTTCTCTTGTAGGGAATATGGAGGGCAGTAAGGTAGGCAGGTGCCAGAGTTCCAGGAGCATAAGGGAATGCCTACCATGTCATGAAGGTCAATTATGACCATCAGGGTTCAGACCTCAGCTCGACTGGAGACCAGCCTGCAATTCCCCACAGGTGCATATGTGGTATGAATAGCTATCTTCTGGTGTCTGAAAATGTTTGATATAATTGTGTCTAACAAATAAACAGCAATCTACTATTTTTAAGACGAGAAGAAAATGGGTAATCAGACACCACATGCATACAAATGTTTGGTATAGTGGGTGTGTATATATATTGTTGATTATTCTGAGTATATTCCATAGTCAGAACACTATAGCTGAAACATACAATGGTGGAAATCAACCAGACAAGTACACTAGCTTCTGTAGAATGAGCTGTGTCAAACGCCAGCATAGCTGAGAATTCACGCTGATAAAATTGTTTTTTGTAATCACCGTGAAAACAGCAGAGAAAGATTTTGGTTTTAAATGACAAAATTGAGATCCTCCATGATTACTCTCTAATTCAACCCCTTGCAAGGAAAATTACAATTTAGCTTCATAGTCAGTGATTCTCACAGCTTACAAATTTTGTTGCGAAATAAGGTTTCACAGTTTATTTTCAGTGGGAGTTATGCCAAGAGATTTACCATTGTACTCCATTCATTGTTTAACGTCAATGGGCACCTGTGTAGTTTTAGTGACAGGGTTAGAAGAGCTAGCATAATTATCATAGTGGTTTCCTGGTCATGTCTAGTGCTCTTTCAGTACTTTCTTTCTTTCAGGATACACAAAAAGTTACTTGCTACACTCTGTACTCAGCTATAGAACTAGATTAAGACCATCTGAATTCTTGCTTTGTAGCTACTTTTAGGTGAAACTATTCCTAGCAGGCTTATGATCAGGCTATGTGTTCGGGAATATTCTAGTCATGTTTTTTTTTTTTTTATTCCAATTTTTATTAGATATTTTCTTCATTTACATTTCAAGTGTTATCCAGAAAGTTCCCTATACCCTCCGCCTTCCCCACCCTGCTACCCTACCCACCAACTTCCACATCTTGGCCCTGGCATTCCCCTGTACTCTGGCATATAAAGTCTGCATGACCAATGGGCCTCTCTTCTCAATGATGGCCAACTAGGCCATCTTCTTCTATATATGCAGCAAGAGACATGATCTCAGGGGGTATTAGTTAGTTCATGGTTATTCTTCCACCTATAGGGTTGAAGACCCCTTCAGCTCCTTGGGTACTTTCCCTAGCTCCTTCCTTGGGAGTCCTGGGTTCCATCTAAAAGCTGACTGTGAGCATCCACTTCCAAGTTTGCCAGGCACTGGGATAGTCTCCACAAGACAGCTATATCAGGGCACTTGCAGAACTATCTTGCTGGCATATGCAATAGTGTCTATGTTTGGTGGCTGATTATGGGATGGAACCCTGGAACCCACAGTCACTGGTTGGTCATTCCTTTTGATTCAGCTTTACACATGATCACTGTAACTCCTTCAATGCGTGCTTTGTTCTTAATTCTAGGAGGGGGCGAAGTGTCCACATTTTGATCTTCATTCTTCTTGAGTTTCATGCGTTTAGTAAATTGTATCTTGGGTAGTCTAGGTTTCTGGGCTAATATACACATATCAGTGAGTACATGTTATGTGAGTTCTTTTGTGATTGGGTTACCTCACTCAGGATGATGTCATCCAGATCCATCCATTTGCCTAGGAATTTCATATATTCATTGTTTTTAATAGATGAGTAGTACTCCATTGTGTAAATGTACCAATTTTTTTTTATATCCATTCCTCTGTTGAGGGACATCTGGGTTCTTACAGCTTCGGGCTATTATGAATAAGACTGCTATGAACATAGTGGAACATGTGTCTTTATTACCAGATGTAACCTCTTCTGGATATATGCACAGTAGTGGTATTGTAGGATCTTCCCGTAGTACTATGTCCAATTTTCTGAGGAACTGCCAGACTGATTTCCAGAGTGGTTGAACAAGCTTGCAGTCTCACCAACAATGGAGGAGTGTTCCACTTTCTCCATATCCACGCCAGCATCTCTTGTCACCTGAATTTTTGATCTTAGCCATTCTTACTGGTGTGAGGTGGAATCTCAGGGTTGTTTTGATTTTGATTTCCCTGATGATTAAGGATGTTGAACATTTTTTCATGTGCTTCTCAGCAATTTCATATTCTTCAGTTGAGAATTCTTTGTTTAACTCTGTGCCCCACTTTTTAATGGGGTTATTTGATTTTCTGGTGTCCACCTTCTTGAGTTCTTTATATATATATATTGGATATCAGCCCCCTATATGATTTAGGATTGGTAAAGATCCCTTCCCAATCGGATAGTGGCCCTTTTATCTTGTTGACAGTATCTGCCTTACAGAAGCTTTGCAACTTTATGAGGTCCCATTTGTCAATTCTTGATCTTATAGCATAAGCCTTTGCTGTTCTATTCAGGAATTTTTCCCCAGTGCTCATATCTTCAAGGCTTTTCCCCACTTTCTCCTCTATAAGTTTCAGTGTCTCTGGTTTTATGTGTAGATCCTTAAACCACTTAGACTTGACCTTAGTACAAGGAGATATGAATGGATCATTTTCTAGGCTTCGGCATGATAGCTGCCAGTTGTGCCAGCACTATTTGTTGAAAAGGCTGTCTTTTTTCCACTGGATAGTTTTAGCTCCCTTGTCAAAGATCAGCTGACCATAGGTGTGAGGATTCATTTCTGGGTCTTTGATCCTATTCCATTGATGTACCTGTCTGTTGCTGTACCAGTACCATGCAGTTTTTATTATGATTGCTCTGTAGTACAGCTTGAGGTCAGGCATGGTGATTCCACCAGACGTTCTTTTATTGTTGAGAAGAGTTTTGGCTAGACTAGGTTTTTTGTTATACCAGATGAACTTGCTAATTGTCTTTTCTAGATCCTTGAAGAATTGAGTTGGAATTTTGATGGGGATTGCATTGAATCTGTAGATAGCTTTAGGCATGATAGCCATTTTTATTATATTGATTCTGCCAATCCATGAGCATGGGAGATCCTTCCATCTTCTGAGATCTTCCTCAATTTCTTTCTTCAGAGACTTGAAGTTCTTGTCATATAAATCTTTCACTTCCTTTGTAAGAGTCACACCAAGATATTTTATATTGTTAGTGACTATTATGAAGGATAATTTTTCCCTGATCTCTTTCTCAGCCCATTTATCCTTGTATAGCGAAAGGCCATAGATTTGTTTGAGTTAATTCTATATCCAGCTACTGCACTGAAGCTGTTTATCAGGTTTAGGAGTGCTCTGGTGGAGTTTTTGGGGTCACTTATATATACTATCATATCATCAGCAAATAGTGATAATTTGATTTCTTCCTTTCCAATTTGTATCCCCTTGACCTCCTTTTGTTTTCGAAATGCTCTGGCTAGGACTTCAAGTACTATATTGAATAGGTATGGAGAAAGTGGGCAGCCTTGTCTAGCCCTGATTTTAGTGGGACTTCTAGTTTCTCTCCATTTAGTTTGATGTTGGCCACTGGTTTGCTGTAGATTGCTTTTATCATGTTTAGTTATAGGCCTTGAATTCCTGATCTTTCCAAGACCTTTATGATGAATGGGTGTTGGATTTTGTCAAATGCTTTCCCAGCATCTAAGGAGATGATCATGTGGTTTTTAATCTTTGAGTTTGTTTATATAGTGTATTACGTTGATGGATTTCCGTATATTAAACCATACCTGCATTCCTGGGATGAAGCATACTTGGTCATGATGGATGATCATTTTGATGTGTCCTTGGATTCGGTTGGCAAGAATTTTGTTGAGTATTTTTGCATTGACATTCATAAGAGAAA
The DNA here is from genome assembly GCA_902729485.2 of Mus minutoides. NCBI lineage: Eukaryota > Metazoa > Chordata > Mammalia > Rodentia > Muridae > Mus > Mus minutoides. The sequence continues at coordinate 2,070,230 of LR749518.1, read as the reverse complement.
TTGGTCTGAAGTTCTCTATCTTTGTTGTGTCTTTATGTGGTTTAGGTATCAGAGTAATTGTGGCTTCATAGAATGAATTGGGTAGTGTACCTTCAGTTTCTATTTTGTTGAATAGTTTGAGAAGAACTAGAACTAGGTCTTCTTTGAAGGTCTGATAGAACTCTGCACTAAACCCATCTGGTCGTGGGCTTTTTTTGGTTGGGAGACTATTAATGACTGCCTCTATTTCTTTAGGAGATATAGAGCTATTTAGGTCATTAATCTGATCCTGGTTTAACTTTGGAACTTGGTATCTGTCTAGAAAGTTACCCATTTCATCTAGATTTTCCAATTTTTTAAAAATATAACCTTTTGTAGAATGATCTAATGGTGTTTTGAATTTTCTCAGGATCTGTTGTTATGTCTCCCTTTTCATTTCTGATTTTGTTAATTTGGACGCTATCCCTGTGCCCTCTAGTGAGTCTGGCCAAGGGTTTGTCTATCTTGTTGCCTTTTTCAAAGAACCAGTTCATGGTTTTATTGATTCTTTGGATAGTTCTTTTTGTTTACACATGGTTGAATCCACTCCTAGGTTTGATTATTTCCTGCTGTCTACTCCTCTTAGGTGACTTTGCTTCCATTTGTTTACCTGTCTTTTCCTGTATTTCCTTCTTATAGTCCTCCATCATCATCTTGACACTTGACTTTATATCCATGTCCTGCTTTTCCTTTTCCTGTGTGCTGTTGTATCTAGGACCTGACATGGTGGGAGAGTTTGGATCTGGTGATGCCAAGTACCCTTGGTTTCTCTTGCTTCTGTTCTTATGCTTGCCTCCTGCCATCTCTGCTGGAGGAGACCTGGTGTTGGTGCAGACCAGAAGGGACCTGCTTCACAGGTCTGTCCCTTTATTTATCTCCCAGCTGCAGTCTTGAGTTCCAGATGATGTGTTCTGCTGCTCACCTGTGGTCCCAAGATAGCTTGGGGAGTCCCTGACGGGCCTCGGGATAGTGCACAGTGCCTGCACCCAAGCCCTTAGCTGGTTCAGGGCGGACTGGACTCGAAGGGAGAGGATGTCCTGCCTTGGGCCTTTATCAATCTCCTGGCTGGTGTCTCAAGTCCCACGTGATTGGGCTGGAACAGATCCTGAGTTCTGCTGCTCACCTCTTCCCAAGATAGCTTGGGGAGTCCCGAAGGGGCCTCCTGAGAGTGCACAGCTCCTGTGCCCGAGCCCTGAGCTGGTGTAGGGTAGACCAGAAGGCTATTCTAGTCATGTTAGCCAAGCTGTTTATCCTATCCTCCAAGAGCTTAAAGTAACTACAGTTCTATACCCTAATTCCTCCTTTGGTTGACAAGACAATTTGGGGTTGAGATATCTTTAAGATCTAAATTGAACTGTGTGTGATGTTATGGAGAATTTTTAAAAATATTTTTTAGTTATTTTCTTTACTTACATTTTAAATGCTATCCCCTTTCCTGGTTTCCCCTCAGAAAACCCCCAATCTTCTCCTTTAGTATCCCTTCTCACCAACCCACACATTCCTGCTTCCTGGCCCTGGCAATTCCTTAAACTGTGGCATAGAACCTTCACAGGAGCAAGGACCTTTCCTCCCAATGATGACCAACAAGGCCATCCTCTGCTTCATATGCAGCTAGAGCCATGAGTCCCACCATGTGTTTTCTTTGGTTGGTGGTTTAGTCCCCATGAGCTCTCGGGGTATTGGCTAGTTCATATTGCTATTCCTCCTACATCTGCTAGGTACTTTCTCTAGATCCTTCACTAGGGAACCTGTGCTCAATCCAATGGATGGCTGTGAGCATCCACCTCTGTATTTATCAGGCACTGGCCGAGCCTCTCAGGAGACAGCTATATTGGCACCTGTCAGCAAGCTCTTATGGGCTTCCATAAGACTATCTGGGTTGGTGGTTGTATATGGGATGTATCTCCAGGTGGTGCAGTCTCTCTATGGTCATTCCCTCAGTGTCTGCTTCACACTTTGTCTCTGACACTCCTTCCATGGGTATTTTGTTTCCTCTTCTAAGAGGATCGAAGTATCCACACTTTGTTCTTCCTTCTTGAGTTTCATGTGTTCTGCAAATTGTAACTTGATTATTCTGAGATTCTGGCCTAATATCCACTTATCAGTGAGTGCATATCATGTGTGTACTTTTGTGATTGGGTTGCTTCACTCAGGATGATATCCTCCAGACCCATCCATTTGCCTAAGAATTTCATAAATTCATTGTTTTTGATAGTTGCCTAGTACTCCATTGTGTAAATGTACTACATTTTCTATATCCATTCCTCTGTTAATGGGGACATCTGGGTTCTTTCCAGCTTCTGGTTATTATAAATAAGGCTGCTATGAACATAGTGGAGCATGTGTCCTTATTACATGTTGGAGTATCTTCTGGGTAGATGGCTCAACATGTAATAAAGGCTAGGCTCACAACCAAAAATATGAGAGAAAATAAATTTTAATGAGATACAAATATAGGTCACTTTTCACTTTGAAAATGAAGTCCTAAGACAATTTCAATGATGGTGCCATGATTGGTTTTATTCATTCTAATCTAGGTACCTGCACTGCTGGTAGTGCTATAAAACCATTGAGGAGAATGCATTACCAAATGTCCTCTCACGAGAGCAGCTATACACTTACCAGCCTAGCATTGATGGTACCCTCAAAATAGCCTGTCAAAAGTAAAACAAAGATCTGAGAAATGCTTATGGCAAATTTAACTGAGAAATACCTGTTTTCTGCATCAAGGGAATTGCCTGATAAACGTTCTGTGGAATTTGAAAGTCATTCCAAAATTAGTTTCAAAGAACTGACTGTAAATGAAAGTGCCTAAATGTGTTTTTTTTTCCTTTTACTCTTTCTTCCTGTCACTGCTGACTCAGAGCATTAAGAAAATCTAATGCTGAAAGGACTAGTCCTGCGAGATGTGAAAATAATTATATGTTCTGCCTGAACTGATGGGCAGAGAAACATTCAGACACAGACTCTGCAAAGCATGTCAATTCAAATTCGCATGTTTTCTCTTTCTACTTTCCACTGGTTGGAGAAATAGTGATTGGAAAACAAAGGCATCACCCTTCAGCAAGGAAACTGGAAAATTGGACAGTTGACACAACTTTTCCAATTTTAATGTAAAATAAGTGAAAAGTGAACTTATTCCTCACTGCAGGTTTTGGGTAGATAATAGAAACAGTTTTACCAAACCAACCATCAGTAATTTCACTATAAAAATTCTATTTCATTAAGAATTGAGCATTAATAATACAAATATATAAAGTAAATTTGACTTATAAAATGACTTTAGAGTTCAAATGCATGAAATGAATCTAGTTTTTCATTGACTTCAATTCTAAAATTCATCTTGAGTTTCCATTAAAGAAACATCCAATAATGCAAAATAGAAACATTTTTAAATGGATAAGCATTCATAGATTAGTGGAAACTTTAATATAGGAACTAGATGTGTAAAATTCTCATCTATTCACAATATTCTGGCATCTCATTCTGGGCTCTTAACAACTCCTATGTTATGTGTAATCAACTGAAGTCTTTATTCTTTGTAGCCAGAAAATGATTTCTCTTCTCGTTTATACAAATAATAAACAGTAGATAATAATTATTTTCAAAAAGTGTTTTGATGTTAGTAACAAATGTTTTGGTAAATCTAATTTTATTATTAATTCCTACTGATTGAGCAGATTGCATTGTAGTGAAAAAGTAGGAGTATTCATTAAGGTGTTGAAATTGATCTGATAATGTCTCTATCCACATCTGAATATTTTCTCATAGTCTTTTAGGAAAAATAATGTGCAGTTTATATAGTTGACCATTAGCTATAAAATATAAGATTAAATGCACTATTTACATGAGGGTCTTTCACTAGTGAGATGTTAGTTCCCATATGTTATTAACTAACATAAGTGTACTAAGGACTATTACTGCAGTAAAAACAAAACAAAACAAAACAACAACAAAAACAAAATATTTTTACATAGCTTAGCTGCTTTTACATTTAGGTGTTTTCTAAATTGTGAAGTGTATAAAGGTAGTATGCATCACTACACAAATGTTAATATCACTAAATATCAAATGAAAAAGAAGTAACAGAATACATGCTTCCAAAGGCTATAAAATTACTGTGAGAATTACAATAACCACCAATGTCTATTTCTCTTGGGCTTGAATGCCACATTTCCTCTCTCTTTTTATCCATCTCTCTATTGCTTTCTTCTTTATCATTATCACTTACTTTCCCATTCTGGGTATAATTGATACTTTACACTTTACTGGGTTTATTACACAAGATAATTCAGTATTATCTACATGATATTCCTACCCAGGATCTTTATTTTTCTTGGCTAAAACAGACACTGAAGCCCAGTGCTGCATGCTATCTAGTTATTTTGTTCAAAAAGCCATTTTAGTACTACAGAGATTGTGTTACATTACTAGGCAACCAGTACCAGTTGTGTAGTAGCATAGATCTTCATAATATAGATAAAGCAAAGGGATCTCATTTTGAATGTATTATTTTTGCAGTGCTACAACAATTGAAACTTCAGTCTTGTACATGTCAAACACTGTACTACTGCGCTAGTTCTTTCAACAAAGAACAGTGATTTTATTAATATAAGATAAATGACAAATAATTTAAAACTACCTTAAGAGAATATAATGAATAAAATCTATAACTCAAAAAGATTGTGTGCATTAAAGAACTTTGACTGAAAATGCTCTGTATGAATTTATAGTTCAAACAGAAATAAATATTTGACAAATTTCATAATAGTGTTCACAAAAGTAGTTACCAGTATCATACTTTATAAAGAAAACGTTCCTGTAACAAAAAAAGTATTTTTATACTAAGGAATATAGCTGAATTATTTTCTCCAGTGGATTTCTTCCCTGTATTGTTTGCTATTACAATCGCCACTACTTTTAATTTAATTCTCTCACTGTGAATTAGATAGATCTCCCAATAAAGAAATGTGGGACAGAAATGTAACATCATATTTTATGGATAAAGTGACTGAATTATTGCCACAGTTCCTAACAGTGATTTCATATTGTTTTCTAAAGATGTGAAAGCGCTATTGCGTCTCTCTCTCTCTCTCTCTCTCTCTCTCTCTCTCTCTCTCTCTCTCTGTGTGTGTGTGTGTGTGTGTGTGTGTGTGTGTGTGTGTGTGCGTGCATTCACCCATGTACCACAGCATATGTGTTGATGAAAGGGAATGATTTGCAAGGATTTGTTCTCTACTTCACCATGTGGATCTGAGGGATGGAATATTAGTTACTGTGCTACATTACTAGTACCATTTTATCTTCTAGTGATTGCAAATCAGAGATGTTAGAACTGGTTCTTCCTACTTCCAACTTTAAACATGGAAAGTGCAACTTCATCAGCAATTTCTATGCAATGAGGCACACTTTGTGTTGATATAAATAATGCATGGAATAGATGGAACATTTGACAAGTGGAGGAAACACTAGCTAGATAATGATGACACTCAGAAGTAGAGCATCACTCTTTTGCAAAGGAGCACTTCAGTTTGAGAGAATAAGTGTTTGTAGGCCTTTCATTTGAGTGTTATGTCTAACAACTAAAAGCTTTCAAAACAACTCCAAAAACTATAATTGGATTGAAGTCCAAGTTTTCCTAGAGGTTGGGGAACGTATTTTCTTGAAAAGAAGCAGGAGAGGGAGGATGGGATAGGGCATTTCCAGAGGAGAAACCATGAAAGGGGATAACATTTGAAATGTAAATAAATTAAATATTCAATAAAAAAGAGAACATGCCAGACATGTTATCCCTTGATAAACTGAGGAAGATTAATTGACTTCTATTTTCTTCAGCATGGTTAATGACTATGCTTTTTCCTTTATAGCCTTTAGGAAAATCCTAGTGTCATACTTTATGGGAAATACTGCTGAGTGTCAGCCAACAACTGTCACAGTGAGTACTCATACTAGTACGGAGGTTGATTAAAAAAACTTCTTATAGAAAAAGGCAATGGATATATCACCCTATCAATAGATGTCTGTTCTGCTCTTTTGAGTATAACAGAAATGAAGATGATTCTAGGCTGAAATCTTAAAAAATATATTTGCCCAGGATATAAAGTAATAACACCATACATCTGGCATACATCACAGTTACTGACTCATCTAATGAAATTTAGAATGACATATTACAATCAGCTTTTTCCTCTCAGATTGAGTTATGTCCAGTAGGAAAATGTTCTTTGTTGTTCTAAACTGAAACTGTATTGAAAATAATTGTTCAAATTACATACTTGTCACATGGACATATTTACAATCATGATGGTATTATTACAGATTACATTAATTCCTCCGTGGGTTTTATGTAACTAAGAAGGGATGAAAGATGAGGGACTTTCTGGGAATATATTCCTGAGATGGACTGGTCCTTGCCTACTTACAGCATATCCTGTTATGACACATGGTTCTGGTAATCAAGATAAAGAGCTTTGTAAACACTAGCCATTTTCATCTAGGCAAAAATACTAGCCCCTATTTTCATAATTTATCTATAGTTTAGTTATACAAATATAATTTTTCAGTTTTTAATTGCATTCTCTGAATTACTAATAACCAACAAGATATTTTTCACCAATTTTGCAAATAAAACCTCATTTAATAACTACAGAAATCTTGATAAATAACAAACTTTCAACAGTATTGTTTAAAAGTTGAAGAAAGTAAAGTACCAAAAGTTAGACTATTTCTCAAGTTTCATCTACTAACTTGTTGATCCTCTCTAAATCACCTACCACTGGATATTCTTTGATCAATGTATTTTTAATAAGTCCTTCTCCAGTGGAGACTCTGTTGACCTTTATCATAACACAGCTCTCACACAGATTCAACTACTAAATTGATCGTTCCTAGTTTTGTATTTGAACATATATGACACTATTTTCCTGAAAGGATACACCATTTTACTTCAAAAAATTTTTCATACATCTAACTTCCAACCCAAACTGTAATATGCTATGAGATAACACACAAACCAGGTCAGTAAAGAAATCCACACTGAGATACATGAAGTAGAAATTTCTATTTTCTGTGGAAACTCAGTTGGGTCACTTCATGTTTTACTGGAAGCTGTCTTGTGAGAGGATGTTCTACTGAAACAGACACATGAGAAGGCATGTAATGTTTGGTTGGAGTAAATTCTTGAGAGGATGTGTGGTGTGTTGTTTGGAAAGAGTATAAGTGAAAATACACAGTGAAAGGATGATCTTGCATAGAGATGCCATACCATGCTTATCTGGCGTTCCCTGGTCTTCTGATCTTCACTAGTCTTTACTTCCCAGAGAGAAATGCACTAAATAACTTTTCATGGTATTCTAGATTATTCTTGCTGCTTCTGTTGACTTGTGCTTATTTGAAGGAGCCTTGCAGTTTCTGATGGATAAAGCTGCTGCTACTGATTCATGTCTGATGTTTGATATTGGACTGGATTGCTAGTGTCCTGATGACAAAGAGTGGGATTACCCCCAAAGAACTTCTTCCAAACAAGTCCATAAACTCCTTCTATTCATCTTGTTTCTACTCAACATCTACTCTGTGGGTAAGAAGAGAGGTTGAAGTAGTTAAGAACCCTATATAAAGTAGGTTTAGAGAAAAATCTAAGCCTGCAGATCCACATTGATACCAGCCTTTTTTCTAGGAAACTAGACTTTTTTTTCTATTAAAACAGAGATTATGCATTCGTAATAGTGCATTTACACAATGATACCCTCTGACCATTACAGGCAGGACATCCATTGACATCTGTCCACATTTGCTAATCTCCAGATGGATGGCAGTTTATCTTCAGTCACCTACAATTTACTGCATGTGGACATTTACTAAAGTTATTTATAGCTTTTTAATTGAGGGTAAGCTTCCCTCTGCTTATATTTTACTCCTAGGAAAAAAAAAAATCAACTACCTTTGCAGTAAGCATTTTTAAAGTTAAACTGTTGTAAAGAGCAATCTTTCACTGCCAACTACATTTTGCAAGATAGTATACAGCAGACTGGAGCTTGAGCAAACTGACTGCTCTCCCTCAAATCCCACCGACCTCCAAAATTTCCCTCTTATCCCTGAGCAAGAAAGGATGTCTGAGTAGAAGAATGATTCATTTTCAGACTAGCTCTTCGCAAAAGGCCTCCATGGTTTATGCTGCCCCCAGAGGCCATATTGAATCCCTAGGTTCTTGTAGACACCTGTGGCCTTCGTTGTTGCTGGATGACATGTTGAAGTCTGATGCCCATGCTTTCATGGAAGGCAAGGTAGACATCCTTATTTTGTGCTTCCTGGGGAGGCCGTGTTAGTGTCCATGGTCTGGGTTAATGCTAAAGGCCCTGTTGATGTGTGTGGCCTTTACTACTATCTGTGATAATGTTGATGTCTATGGTCCATTCTACCACCAAAATCCTTGTTGGGGCCAGTGGTCCTGCTATAGCTGGGGGTGTCAATGTCCTTGGCCTATGGTACCACAGAAGGCCATATGGTTGTCCAAGTGGTCTGTGACCCTGCCTGAAGCCATGTTGATGCTCATGTTCTGTGCTGCTGCCAAGGACCATCTTGGAATCCATATTCCTACTATAACAAAGATAGACATTACCTCAAAGCAAAAGGCTGGAAAAAGTGTTTCTAAGAAAATGAATGCAAGGAACAAGCTGGAATAGCCATTCTAATATCCAATGAAATAAAATGTCAACCAAAAATAATCAAAAGAGATGTGGAAAGAAAATTAAAATTCATCAAATAAAAAATCAATCAAGATGACATCACAGTTCTGAACATCTATGACCTAAATGCACTTCTTTTGTTTTTGTTGTTGTTGCTGTTGTTTAATTTATTTTTTACTTATTCATTTTATGTCCTGCTAACTGTACCCTCCCCATTTCCCACTCCTAAAATTCTTCCCTTATCCCTATTCCTTTTTTTCCCCTCTGAGCAGGTGGGGGCCCCCTGGTTATCCTCTAACTTGGCACTTCAAATCTCTGAGATGCTAGGCTCTTCCTCTTCCTCTGAGGCCAGACAAGGCACTCTACCTAGACAAACATAATTATAAGCCACAGCTTTGGGGATAGCTCCTCCTTCAAGTTGTTCAGGACCCACATCTGATACACATATGTGGGGAGGCCTGGATTCACCCATGTATGTTCTTTGGTTGATAGTTAGAACACTGAGAGCCATTTTGGTGAAAGTAGGGTGTTCAAATCTCCCACTATTAATGTTTAGGGTGTAATGTGTGTTTTCAGCTAGAGTAGTATTTCTTTCCAAATGTTGGTTCCCAAGAAGACAAACAGAGTCAATTAACCTTGGGACTCTCATTAGAAAAGAAATACTACTAAAGCTTAAAACATACATCAAACCCTACAAATTAAGAGTGGGAAACTTGAAAATGATCTCTCAGCCAATGACAGATTACTGAGAAATAAATGAAACAAAGATATTAGGAATCTAACTAAGACTATAAATAAAATGGACCTAATAGACATCTACAGAACATTTCACCTAAACACAAAAGATTATGCCTTCTTTCAGCACCTCATGGAATCTTCTCCAAAACTAACCATTTACTCAGTCACAAACCAGCCTCAACAGATAAAAGACACTTGAAATAACCCCTTATCAGATCACATGGATTAAAGGTAAATTTCAACAACAGAAGCCTACATGCTCATGGAAACTGAAAAACATTTTGATTAATGATCACTGGGTCAGAAAAGAAATAAAGAAAAATGAAATACTTTCTAGAATACAATAAAAAATGAAGGCACAATGTACCCAAACTTATGGGACACAATGAGAGCAGTGCTAAGAG
>LR749518.1:2013850-2060286 GCA_902729485.2 Mus minutoides | reverse complement strand
AACACGCCCAAGATGAATAGTTGACAGGAAATAATCAAACTCCAGGCTGGAATCAATAAATTAAAAACAAAGAATCCAAGAAACCAAGAGTTTGTTCTTTGAGAGAATCAGCAAGATAAATAACCCTTATCCAAGCTAACTAAAAGGAAGAAAGACACTACCCAATTTAACAAAGGTGAGAATTAAAAGAGAGACATAACAATGGACACTGAGAAAATTCAAAAGCCTGTACTCCACAAAATTGGAAAATCAAAAATGGATGATTTTTCTAGACAGATACCATGTACCAAAATTAAATCAAAATCAAGTAAACTATCTATATAGCCCTATATCCCCTAAGAAAATAGAAAGTCTCATACCAACAAGAACAATGCCTGTGACCAGATGGTTTTAGCACAGAATTCTATAAGACTTTATATTTTATTATTAATTGGTTATTTATTTACATTACAGCTATTGTCCTCTCTCCCAGTCTCTAGTCCTACAGTTTCTCATCCCATTCTCCTTTCCACTTGCTCTGAAAGGGTGTACTACCCTGACCTCTCCTCCCTATCTCCTATTCTAGGGCTTCAAGTCTCTTGAGGGATTGGAATATCATATCAAATTGAGGCCAGATCAGGTAGTCTTCTGCTACATATGTATCCACCCCATGTGATGGATCCCAAAGTGGGTTAATCACTGGGCAGCCTTTCCTTCAGTTGTTTTTACATTTTTGTCCCTGAATTTAAAAAAAAAAAAAAAAAAAAAACTGGAAACAATTCTGTGTCAGAAATTTTGAGTGTGTATGATATCATGTCTATCCACTTGGTCCTCTTTCTATATACTGGAGGTAGACTCTTCAAGTTCCATCTCCTCTTTGATGAGCAATTTGGCAAAAGTTAGCCCCATTGACCCTGGGCATCTCTCACAGCTCAGGTCTCTGGGAATTTCTAGAGTGTCTGTCCACCCCCCATCCCCAGAAGCTGCATAGTTCCTCTCATTCTCCCAGCCGTTTTTTAAAGAGGAAAATGTTCTAATAGTCCTACAGTTTAGCCATATTGTCTTACCACACAGAAATGTATCTTGATCTTTCAGTGTTTGCCAAGCACTGGCATAGCCTCACTCAAGATAGTTATATTGGGGTCCTTTCAGCAAAATCTTGCTGGCATATGCAATAGTGTCTGGAATTGATGGCTGATTATGGTATGGATCCCGGGGTGGGGTAATCTGGATGGTCCATCCTTTCTTCTTAGCTCCAATCTTTGTCTCTGTAACTTCTTTCATGGGTGTTTTGTTCTCTATTCTAAGAAGGAATGAAGTATGCATAACACAGATCCCCTAATGGAGGAGCTAGAGAAATTACCCAAGGTGTTGAAGGGGTCTATAACCCTTTAGGTGGAACAACAATATGAACTAAACAGTATTCCCAGAGCTCGTATCTCTAGATGCATATATAGCAGACGATGGCCTAGTCGGCCATCACTGGGAAGAGAGGCCCCTTGGTCTTACAAACTTTATATACACAGTACAGGGGAATGCCAGGGCAAGGAAGTGGGAGTGGGCAGGTGGGGGATCAGTGCTGGGGGAGGGTATAGGGAACATTCCGGATAGCATTTGAAATGTAAATAAAGAAAATATCTAATGAAAAAAAAGAGAAAAAAATAATAAAAAAGAGAGAAATGTATCTTGAACATTCCTGTTCTGGCCTTTTCCATAGCTTGTCCCATGGACTCTTTTGAGAATGTTTCAATGATTACATGAATGATGGGATGGTCCTCCTATTTAATTTTTTTACTAGTTTTATTTACCATATACTTATATTAATTCTTTCCATTTATTTCCTTCAAGGAATAAAATGCTATCCCTCTCCTCTATCTCTCAAATTCATGACCACAATTTCTCTGATTATTAGTATTAAATAAAGACATACAAATACAAAAATAATAAAATATGGTATACTGAGTCCATTTAGGATTTCCTATATCTATATAATTTTAGGGCTGGTTCTGTGGTATTGGATATGTAAGTAGGTGTCTCATTCCTGGTAAAGATTAATTAATTCTCCTTTTTATCAGCACTGTTTAACCTGTAGTACTTAGCCCAGGACTGGAGTATCATGAGATTTCCAATGTCCTCTTTAGAATGTTTATTGAAATGGCCATTGTTCAACCTTATTAGGAAGCCATATTATTTTACTGTCATGGGTGTAGTTTCTCTGTCATTCATAGGAGATTATATTGCACAGCTGATTTTCTGGTCCTCTGCCTCTTATATTTTTTTTACTCTCACACCACAATTATCACTGGGCTTTACATATATAAGTTGTGTTATAGCTGTACATATTGGGACTAGATACCCCACCATTACTTAATTTCTGTACATTTCCCAGTTGGGCTTTTTGTTGTTGGTATTGTTTAAAGGTATCTGCATGCTACCAAGAGAAGGTACTTTGATAAGCATGCTATATACTTTTCTATGGGTATACTGTCTTTGGAATGCCTTTAAGGATTACTCTGGCTTATTAGAAACGTAGGAAGGACTCTATTCCAAGATCTGCCATCATACTTACCCAAGGAATTTGGCTAGGTTTCTGATATCAGTATGATGGCCCTTTTGTTGAGCTAGCCTTTAGAAAAATTATATAATGGTCAATGGCCATTATTGTACCTTTTGAGATAATTTGCCATGTTAGTTATTATTGTAGTTCGTTGCATCAGAACTCTGTAAGACTATTAATTCCTTCCCTCCCTTGTATTTTTACATAACATCCTTTGATATTGTGAAATCTATAATGGTGCTTGCTTACAGTTTAGGAAACTTAGTTCATGATCATAACAGTGGGGATCATGACAGCAGCCAAGCAGGCATAGTTCTAGGGCAGTAGGTGATAGCTTACATCCTGATCTGAAGACAAGTGCCAGATACTTTAAGACTAGCCTTGCACAAGATTGTAAAACTTCAAATCTCATTTATAGTCAAATACTTCTAACAAGGTCATACACAGAGGTCACAATAATTTGTAGTTGATTATGTATTGGTCTTTCTTTTCTGTTATTATGCAGATACCTTCCAGTATCATAAACACTAGTCATTAAGGGTGAAGGATATTAGTAGATACCAGCTTGGCTTTGCCATTTTTGATATGATATATATAATTGTTGTCTTCAGGAATAGAGCCTTACCATCAATTTGTGAAGAGCAACCACTAAACTTGGAAACAGCTTGATTGGTTTGTAGTTCTTTACTGGCCTTCTTGGTCAACAATTGAATTAGAAGTAACCCATTTCTGGTTCAGGCAAAGAATATCTAGTTGGGGTTTGGTCCTCACCATTGTTAGATGATTCCATTTATAGTATTATATTATAAAATATTTCTACTATATTTTGTTTCCATATGACCACTCATATGAGTGCGGGACCTAAAGGCAATATGATAGCAAGTCTGTCTTTCTCACCTCACCTCCTCAACTTCTTTAATATTTTCAGAATACATTAAGAACAGGTGAAATATAAGGGAAAAATAGTCAGACACAAATAATAAGTTTCTCTCACAATTTTGTTTTATACCTGTTTCTTTAGAATCTTGAATTTAGTTTTTTTAACTTTGCAGAAAATACAAATTTGTCTGCAGGACCCTAGATTTTACTACAAGTGTAGTTCTGGTCATACACTGCATTATCACCATGAATAATGCACAGAATCATGCTTTATTATGGCTTAATTTTAGAGTATAGAGTAGTAAGATTTATAGACGATCTCGACATGATACTTAGACATATGTATTAGGAATATTTGTAGAGAATGTATGTACAGAGGAATCTAAAAGTGGTATTGCTTAAGAATGAGATAGGTTTAATTATATGCCTATCTAATATAAGAATTGGAAACCATGATTTTTTACTATTATAACTAAAAGATATATTTTGAAGATAATATATTAATTTGTCCTAAATTATAATATTTTAAATAATCTGTTAGTATGTTTAAAATACTATAAATAGGATGGTAAGTAATATAGAGAATTGTATACAATATGCAGTAATGTTATATTGAAAAAAAATCTAGATTTCAGATTTGTTAACATTCATGATGCTAGGAATATTCATGCTATATCATCAGTTTTAGTTCAGACAAATATAAATTCAATGTACTTATCTGTCTCTTCTTTATCAATCGAATATTCATATTTTACTTATTGGATGTAACGTATGAAATAGTTACTGTTTTATGTTGATCACTTTTCTAAATATCTATGCAATTACTTGATAAATTTTATAAAAGTTACACCACTATGTCTTATATTCTGTTACCATTTCTTTGCAGTTTCCAGTATAAAAGCTTACTCATTGAATGTTTCCTTTTTTCCACAAACCAAGAAATGCCTTAAATTATTTCTTGAAGGTTTATGTATCACTTGTTTCTTATTGTTAAAAGTTTGATTTGCCTCTGCTTTCTGCCTTAAAATCACACATTTTAAAAGCACCATTAGAAATTTTCACTTCTTTCTCTTGCTAAATATAAAACTGGTAAGGAAAGATTAAACAATTCCTTTACTCCAAAAGTTATCTTGGAAATGAAAGCAAACAGTATTATAATCCTCAATTGGCCATTGGGAAACACAACATTTGAGAAGAGATTGAGCCTTGAATTGGTCATTCCTCTGCATTTTATGTAGAGCTTAAAGGAAAAATCTCTACTGAGCTATTAATTCTGTCTTGTAGGCCTCATGACCTCATTACTGGAAAGGAAAAAGAAGAACTTCAAATAGTTTTCACAAGGTAGAATTTTCTTTCCAAAAATAATAGGCAAAAGCAATAATAAATAAATTTGAAATATTCCCTTGAGAAAGTTAAAAATCACAAAACAACAAATACACTCCAGTAGATATAAGAGAAATATTAAAAATCTCTTTACTTTTACTTTTTACTTTTAGATCATAGGTTTAGAAAAGAAAAGATTTTCAAGGACACTCTTAGTACTAGTATAATTAAGACATAAGCCATTTCCCAAGCATGTAAATATTAGCTTATTGGAATTAGTATGAAATAACAGAATGAAGAGCCTATGAATTCACTTTTCTAAGAAAAGTGCTACTTAATTTTTAAAGTAGCCACATTTGGAAAAGGACATTTTTCAATATAGATACATGAATATTACGTATATGTAGGAATGTATTTATATGTGTAGTAGGAATGTATTTATATGTGTATATATGTATATAGAAAATAAGTTTAACTAATTTTTTCATTACTTTATGACAAATGACATATTTATATCAACATATCTTCAATAGATGCGTGGCTTATGATAAGAAACTTGGTTGTTTCAAGTTAAGTAACTTAGCATTCCCTTTTACTTTATATTCCCAAAACAAGATTATTTCCTCTCACTCAAAGTCACTCTGACTATTCATATTTGAAATTAAAAATTAAGATTTTATTTTTATGAACCCCCTTGCTTTTCACTCCAAGATGCAAAATTCTGAACAGTTCAATCTTTCAACACATCACTTAAATTTACCTCTGGGCCTAGCATGCTTCTTTCAGCATTCAAACATGGATTTCTGAGTGTGGACTCTGAGTCATCTCCCCTCCAGCTAAAGCTATTAAGAGTACTTCTGCGTTACTCTTACTCCAGTCTTGCAGACATTTCCACACACCATTGCTCTCCTGTGACTGGTAATCACTGTCTATTTTCAATGAACTACATCATTCTGTATTTTTCTTCCTTTCTTTGGCCCTCTCCCAAAGCCTCATCCATGTCAAGAACTCTTCTACTCAAGGGAGAGTAAGAAACAGCTATTGCTATGTTCAATTTTATAGTACAAAAGACAGACACTGAACAAATATTTACCAGGACATAGGAATTTATACAAGAAAACATCAACGATCCATGTATATAGTTAAGAGAACCTTTGTTATTCTTATTTCAATCTATACTGCAATTCCACTTCCTACTGTTCCCTAGCATGAAGACTTTTCTTTTTAACATTTTGATTTCATACACTATGTAGCCTCTATTAAACACATTATGTCATTTGTTATTATGGTGTGTTCTTTATGATGATTTAGATGTAAAGTAAAATTCTTGAAAATCCCAGACAATGGATGAGATAAATGTGGTCTTCTGTGGATTCTAGGTATTCATTATACACCATCACTGTGATGCTTTTGCCTTAGCTTGTATTTTATTTTATTTTATTTTATTTTATTTTATTTTATTTTATTGATATTGCCCACAATTTTAATTTTTTTGTCATTTTGCACACTAAAAATTTTTATGTTTTAAACTATTTATTTATATTCCAAATGTTTCCCCCTTCCAGGCACAACTTCCAAGAATTCTTCTCCCCATCCACCATCCCCTTTACAAGTAAGAGGGTGCTCCTCTACCTACCAAACTCACCCACCCCACCTCACACCCAACTGCATTCCCCTTGCCTGAGGCATCAAGTTTCTAAAGGATGAGACACATCCTCTCCTGCTGAGGCTAGAGAAGATAGTCCTCTGCTACATATGTGCTGGGGTCATGGACTAGACCATGTATGATCTTAGGTTGGTATCTTAGTCTCTCGAAACTCTCAAGGTTTTGGGTTATTTGATACTGTTGTTCATTCTATGGGGTTGCAATCCCCTTGAGCTCCTTTAATCCTTCTTCTAGCTCTTTTGTCTGGGTACCAGACCTCATTTCAATGGTTGGCAGTTATTATCTGCATCTTTAGAAAGCTGGTGATAGAGCATCTCATAGAACAGCTTTGCTAGAATTCCCATGATACAACCAACAGACCTTGAGAAATTTAACAGGAAGGGAGGTGCAAGAGAGGATTTTTTAAATCCCACTTAGAAGGGGAAATAAAATAATCTTGAGACACATTTATTGAAGATGTATTCTTGTTTCCATTGTATATTTTTGGCTTCTTTGTCAAAGATCAAGTGTCCATCAGTGTTTAATTTTACTTCTGGCTCTTCCACTTATCAACCTGACTCTCTCTGTACAAATACCTTGCAGTTTTCATGACTATTGCTTTGTAGTATAGCTTGAGGTCAAGGATAGTGATTCCCCCAGAAGTTCTTTTTTTTTTTTTTGTATATTTTAAGGCATTTTTAATTAGATATTTTCTTCATTTACATTTCAAATGCTATCCCCAGAGCCCCCTATACTCTCCTACCCCACCCTGCTCCAAAACCCACCCACTCCTGCTTCCTGGCCCTGGCATTCCCCTTTACTGGGGCATATGATCTTTTCAATACCAAGAGCCTCTCCTTCCATTGATAGCTGACTAGGCCATCCTCTGCTACATATGAAAATAGAGACATATATCTGGGGGGGGGGTACTGATTAGTTTATATTGTTGTTCCTCTTATAGGGTTGCAGACACCTTTAGCCCTTTAGCTCCTTGGGTACTCTCTCTAGCTCATTCATTAGGAGACCTATGTTCCATCCAGTAGATGACTGTGAGAATCCATAACTGTTAAGAAAGAAATAAAAAAAAAAAAAAAAAAAAAAAAAGGTTCAACATCCTTAGTCATCAGGTAAATGCAAATCAAAACAACCCTTAGATTCTACATCACACCAGTCAGAACAATTAAGATAAAAAAAAAACTCAGGTGACAGCAGATGCTGGCAAGGATGTGGAGGAAGAGGAACACTCCTCCATTGCTGGTGGGATTGCAAGCTTCTACAACCACTCTGGAAATCAGTTTGGTGGTTCCTCAGAATATTGGACATAGTCCTAATTGAGGATCCAGTATACCACTTGTAGGCGTATACCCAGAAGATGTTTGAACATGTAATAAAGATACATGCTCCACCATGTTTGTAGAAGCCTTATTTATATTAGGCAGAAGCTGGAAAAAACCCAGATGTGCCTCAATAGAGGAATGAATACAGAAAATATGGTACAATTACACAAAGGAGTACTACACAGCTATTGAAAACAATGAATTCATGAAATTCTTAGGAAAATCAATGGATCAGGAAGATATCATCCTGAGTGATATAACCCAATCATGAAAGAACACACATGATATTCACTCACTGATAAGTGGATATCAGCCCAGAAACTTGGAATGCCCAAGATGCAATTCACAAAACACATGAAACTCATGAAGAAGGAAGACCAAAGTGGGAATAGTTAGAAGGGGGAACAAAAAACCCATGGAAGTAGTTACAGAGACAAAGTAAGAAGCAGAGATGGAAGGAATGACCATCCAGAGACTGCCCCACCTGGGTATCCATCTCATATACAACCACCAAAACCAGACACTATAGTGGATGCCAACAAGAGCCTGCAGACAGAAGACTAATATAGCTGTCTCCTGAAAGGCTCTGCCACTGCCTGACAAATAAAGAAGTGGATGCTCACAGACATCCATTTGATAAAGCATAGATTCCCCAATGAAGAAGCTAGAGAAAGTATCTAAGGATCTGAAGGGGTTTGTAGCTCCATAGGGGGAACAACAATATGAACTAATCAGTACCCCCACAGCTCCCTGGGACTAAACCACCAAACAACAACAACAACAATAGCAATAACAACAACAACAACAACAACAACAACAACAACAAAACTTGATGGGACTCATGCCTCTAGCCTCATATGTAGCAAAGGATCACCTAGTTGGTCTTCATTGGGAGGAGAGGCCCTTGGTCCTGTGAAATTTATGAGCCCCAGTATAGGGGATTGCCAGGGCCAGAATGTGAAAGTGAGCAGGGTTGGTGAGCAAATGAAGGGAGTAAGGGTTAGGGGGTTTGCAGAGAGGAAACTTGGTAGGGGATAATATTTTATATGTAAATAAAGAACATATCTAATAAAAAAGAAAAAAGTGAGAGAAAGAAAGAGAGAGAGAGGAAGAAAGAAAGAAAGAAAGAAAGAAAGAAAGAAAGAAAGAAGAAAGAAAGAAAGAAAGAAAGAAAGAAAGAAAGAAAGAAAGAAAGAAAGAAAGCAGTTGCTGGCGTAGATGTGGAGAAAGGGGAACACTCCTCCATTGTTGGTGGGACTGCAAGCTTGTTCAACCACTCTGGAAATCAGTCCGGCAGTTTCTCAGAAAACTGGACATAGTACTACCAAAAGATCCAGCAATACCTCTACTGGGCATATACCCAGAAGATATTCCAACTGGTAACAAGGACACATGCTCCACTATGTTCATAGCAGCCTTATGTATAATAGCCCGAATCTGGAAAGAACCCAGATGTCCCTCAACAGAGGAATGGATACAGAAAATGTGGTACATTTACACAATGGAGTACTACTCAGCTATTAAAAACAATAAATATATGAAATTCCTAGGCAAATGGATGTATCTGGAGGGTATCATCCTGAGTGAGGTAACCCAATCACAAAAGAACTCACATAACATGTACTCACTGATAAGTGGGTATTAGCCCA
Source organism: Mus minutoides (assembly GCA_902729485.2). Lineage (NCBI taxonomy): Eukaryota > Metazoa > Chordata > Mammalia > Rodentia > Muridae > Mus > Mus minutoides. Next base: position 2,050,917 of record LR749518.1, on the reverse strand, counting down.
GAAACCTAGAATACCCGAGATACCATTTACTAAACAAATGAAACTCAAGAAGAAGGAAGATCAAAATGTGGACACGTCACCCCTTCCTAGAATTAAGAAAAAAGCACACATTGAAGGAGTTATAGAGATCATGTGTGGAGCTGAACCAAAGGATGGACCAACCAGTGGCTGCAGCAGCTGGGGACCCATCCCATAATCAGCCACCAAACATAGACATGATTGCATATGCCAGCAAGATAGTGCTGAAATGCCTTGATATAGCTGTGGGAGGCTATACAAATGCCTGGCAAACATGGAAGTGGACACTCACAATCAGCTATTAGATAGAACTCAGGACTCACAAGGAAGGAGCTAGAGAAAGTACCCAAGGAGCTGAAGGGGTCTTCAATCCTATACATGGAAGAATAACAGGAACTAACTAGTACCCCCAGTGCTCATGTCTCTAGCTGCATAAACAGAAGAAGATGGCGTAGTTGGCCATCGTTGGGAAGAGAGGCGCCTTGGTCATGCAGACTTTATATGCCCCAGTACAGGGGATCACCAGGGCCAAGATGTAGGAGTGGGTGGGTAGGGGAGCAGGGCCGGGAGGGGGGAGGGTATAGGGAACTTTCTGGATAACACTTGAAATGTAAATGAAGAAAATATCTAATAAAAGTTGGAAAGAAAGAAAGAAAGAAAGAAAGAAAGAAAGAAAGAAAGAAAGAAAGAAAGAAAGAAAGAAAGAAGGCAAAAAAGTCAAAAACCTCAAGTGAGGATGCCTCAATTCCACATGAGAAGATAGCAACCATAGGGAAGGCAGGAGGGAGTTGGGGGCGTGGGGGACCTAGGTGGGAAATGCAACATGGAGGGGAAGAGAAAATCATTCTTAGATATTGGGGATATGGGGGGGATGGGACTTAAGTCTCAAGAGCCAGCAGAAAGAATAAAAAAGGGCAACATATGGGGGGGGGGCGGGGGGTTGTTCTAGAACATACCAGAGACCTGGGAGGTGAGAGACTCTCAGGACTGAAAGGGATGGACCTTAGATGAAATTCTTCAGAGTGGGAAGAGGAAACTTTTAGAGTCCACCTCCAATAAAAAAGACAGGGTATCAAGGGGAGGGATGGGGTTGCCACCTACAGTCAAAAACTCTGACCCAGTTTTGTTTGTGTCTGAAAGAGCTGTAGGGACAAAATTGGAGAAGAGCCTGAGGAAAAGAAGGTCCAGTGACAGGCCCACTAATTCAATTTAATATCATGGAACACAGGGTTCAGCTCCATTTCACTTGCTTACTACACTTGTTCAAAACACTCTTCCTGTGACTTAACCAGAGAACAAAATCTTACCTGGGCCTTTTTGGGACTTACTTGTTCAAAGCAACTAATCTAAATCTCTTCACTTTAGCCTCAAGCAGACTCTTCATCCAAAATGCGAAAAATCAGTCAGACTCTGCACAAAAAAACCCTGCAAAAACAGTTCCTAAGTAATATATCAAAATTCTTCTCCACTGAAACCTCTTGGTCCAAGTCTGCACCATTCAGATCACTCTCAGCAACAACGTGTTCCATATTCCTAGTAGAATAGTCCATTAAGCCCCACTTAAAGAATTCCATTGCTTTCCAAATCCAAAGCCCTAAAATCCATCATTCTTCAAAACAAAAGCACATCACAACAATACCCACTCCTGGTACCAACTTCTGTCTTAGAGTTTTACTGCTGTGAACAGACACTATGACAAAGGCAACTATTATAAGGACAACATTTAAATGGGGCTGGCTTACAGGTTCAGAGGGTCAGTGCATTATCTTCAAGTCAAGTACATAGTATCCAGGGAGGCAGAGTAGAAGGAGCTGAGAGTTCTATATCTTCATCATATTGATGGAAAATCTTAGATTTTAACTTAGGAAATAAAGAATTTTCTGTTATTTGCAGTGTATTTCTTTATAAATTGGAACCTACATATGACAAGAGAGTCAATAGAAAACTAGATTGACATAGTCACATATCATGAAAGGAAACATACTACAGGATACTTCAAACATAGTTTTCCATTAAAACTATGCTCCATTTTTACTAAAGTAATGGCCATCTTATTTGATCTAGGGTTTGTTTGAAATAAAATAGTGGTTTCAGGGCAATGCTTAAGGGACACAAATATCCATAATAGGATCAATCAGAGGTTACTATAGGTTTAAGACTCCTTTCAAATGCTCTAGTATTGGAAAGGCCAAGGTTCAATAGGCACATAACAAAACTACTCTCACATCACACTCTTGCCTTTTTAGCACGACCTGGGAGGGCATTTCATCTCCAGGAAGAAGTTTTTCATGTGTTTCTTCTTCAGTTCAGGAAGCACACAGGACTGTTGCCAAAGAGTAAATAAACAACAAAATCTGATAGTTAATAGGAAAAGAAAGGTGATCTTCAGACATGTTCAGACAAAAAATTTGTAAGCCGCATATGCCAATCATCCCTATATACTTAGCATAGGATAAAAATATCTGGAAAACATACAAAAATAATTTAGTGTCTATGGAAATGAAATTGATAAAAAACATTTTTTATCATTTTAAGTGTTCCTTTAAGTGCACTAATAGCAAATTCAATAGTTTAAATTTGTTAATTATTTCATATATTGTTTGTTCTGAATTCTCTTGTGAAATTGGCAGCTTCCTGAACAGGCAATTACACTTTCATTTAAAGGCATAATTAATCCTCGTATCATAGCTTCTCAGGGAACATAAAGAGAGCTTTTGCCTTTATTATGGAACAATAGATATTACAGAAGAATCACCCAAAGCATAGTGACACAATGGGAAGTAAAATTAGTCTTTAAATAATGTGAGTTTTGAGTGTGAATTTTAAATGGGGACCTGAATATGTGTAACTCTTGCATCCATTGATGTTAAGGAGTAATTGATTTCTCCCAATCACTTATTCATGTCAAACTGTGATTCTAATTTCTTCTAGTGTATCCCACAATGGTCATACCTGAATTACCTCACTAAACAACCATTTTAAAATATGTTACCAGGTATAAAGATTCTTCATTTGTTAGTGATATACTGCAAATCAGATTTTACTAAATGCTGCACATAATGGAACATAACAAAGTAGATTATTTATTTGTTTTAATTTCAATAAATCCAGAATCATGCTTAGTTTCTACAAGACAAAGCGATGGTTGAACACAATTGCTTGCTTTAAAACATAACACAATTATATTACATGGAGGATCTATAGAAGTCCATTCTCTAAATCTCAACAACCTAATATACAGGCCTGATCTAGATGATTCTCAATATAATATGATTTTAATAGAAAAGTAACTGTAGTTTAAAAGTATGACCAATTTGATATTCATAGTCCTTTTTTACCAAAATGTGTTTTTTTTTCTTTGTATTTAGTGCTAGGTATTATAGCTACAGCCTTGCTTGCTTTTTCACCAGTCACCAGATCTGGGTCTTATCAAACTCTGAATATTCTCCAAATATTAAGTTCAAAGTAATAATTACATTCCTTAATAATTGGAAAACTTCTCATCTTAAATTATTTCTATGAAAGATTAATTAATGAATGAACTATATTTATTTGAGTGAATTATCTTTAAATTGGGTGAAATTTTTTTTTTTTTTTTTGGTTTTTCAAGACAGGGTTTCTTTGTGTATGTAGCCCTGGCTGTCCTGGAACTCACTTTGTAGACCAGGCTGGCTTCAAACTCAGAAACCCATCTGCCTATGCCTCCCAAGTGCTGGGATTAAAGGTGTGTGCCAACATGTCCTGCTTAAATGGGTGAAAATCTTATGGAAGCCCTCTTTTTCAATTTTAAAATCACTTTAAAAATTATTTCATGTTTATTTTTAAATACACATTCTGTAAAAATGTTTGCATACTATCAGGATGCATGTGATCTTTGGGTTTTTAATGTAGGCTTTTGTAAAAAAACATAACTGATGTGAAGCACTGAGCTCCCTTTATAATTCTTTCAATCATTTTCTTTTTAAAAATGAGTGTATAGATTTTAGATTTAGGTACACAAGCTTTTGGTGATATTTTTTCTTTCTTCTTTCTTCTGTCACTTAAATACTGTAATCTAGAATCTTTTTTTTTAATGGAGGCTTAGTTTTTATTACTTTTATCTTTAACATTCTTATTTTTCAAAAAGCTTTTTAACTTTTTCATAAGACAATGGAGTAGAGGCTGGTACTGAGAGAGCATACAGAAGGGTTAAAAATGTGTTTCTATACATATAAACAGAGGTAAATATTCAGATATCTTTGATAGAACTAAGGGGGGGGAGATAGAAACATGCAGAATAAAAAAAATGTGCCATCATGTCGTAAAGTAAGTGGAGTACAACTGCAGCCTCATAGTATATCAACCTCTGGAATGTGGAAGGTATGGATGGGGATCAAGTGCTGACTCCAATTTAGTAATGCAGAAGAACATTAATAAGTCCTATACTCAGAATACACTCACGGCTCTTATCATGTGCAAGTCCAGTTGCTAGAATTAGTAAAACAGCCGAAGGGGAAGGGCTGCAGCAGATTGAAGTCCCATTTTGTTACACTGTGTGACTCAGGCAAGAGCAGCCAATCCAAAATCCTGAAAACATATAGTGGAATATCAAGCTACTTTAGGGATTGTGATGCAAGATCATTCCCAGTTTGGAGAGCCTCAGTTTTGTCTGCCATAACCCTGAGTGAGGGCCAAGGAAAGGAGACATGGAGATAAAGTGAACCAGATGCTCGTGGTACATGCACCTAAACGTTGGCTTAAGCTAGGAAGTAAACTAGTAGATGGAGTTTTCTGCCAATGTCTGGGACCAGAGAATGACCCTGCAATGTGACGTCTATGAGATGAGGACTGCTGGTATATCAGATACTGAAGACCATTATCTGTTATTCACTGCTATGATGCAAGAGATTTCTGAAATTTCAGAGGTGTACATGACACCAAGAGAAGTATCTGTCTATTGGGGTGACAAACACCAAAGGAATGTGGTTCCAATAGCTATAAAAAGGTAATTGGCCCAGAGGTGAATGGTTAATGAAAATGTAATACATATACACAATATGTTCTTCAAGTAAAAGAAAAATAAAATTATAAAACTTGCAGGTTGGAACTGGCTAAAGATACACTAAGTGAAGTAACCCAGTTCCACAAAGAAAAATGCTGCAAGTTATAAGTGAATCCTAGTTTTAAATCATTAGATCTACGTGTTTAGCTCAACGTTCCTAGAAGTCAGAGAGTTTTGTAAAATAGTAACTCAAAGAAGGACAGAACATAAGTAATAGGAAACAAAGTATGAATGTTTGATGGTTGAAGTTCATTAGGGAAAGATGGTTATTTAGGCATAGAATGAGGGAGATTGGGGTAGGGAATAAGGGTTATTTACAGTGAAGAAAACCACATCAGAATCGACCATTTCCAAAGCCAAATTAAAATATTATAGTTAAAATAATCTGACAACCTGCATTGTTGAATAATACTTCACCTAATAAATGTGGGTTGTTAAACCAAGATATCAATGAGAAGCATGGGATAAGTCTTTATGAATTGTTGTCCAAAAAGACACCAGGAACTGCAGAGAGCAACCAAGTTCTCTTTGCTTGTTTTGAAGCCTATGTCAAAGGATAGAATCTGTTAATTCTATTGGAAACTTAGCTTAAAAATCTGTAACAGAAGTTCTAGGCCCTTGGAAGAAAAATGCTAATGCTATTTAGTTCAGTTGATAGTAAACCAAGCTACCACCTAAAACCTTAGTTTACACCTGCAGACATGGTGCTCTCACTCTTAATCAGAAATACCATAGTTTGCAATGAAAAGTAATGAGTGCAGAGACTCACACTTCTCGGGATGATGGGAATGCAAATTAAGTCCTTGGACCTAAGCAGGATATTCATTTATATGCCTCCAATTCAGACTGAGGCAGCAGTGCAGAAGAGAGGGTGGAAAGAGTGTCAGAACTGAAGGATAATGAGAACAGGAATGAAATATTATCTTGGAGGCATGGCATAGACAAGGCACTTATGATTAGCAACAGTGACTGCCACAAGTAGGCCTCATAAGCCTGGGCCTGTCAGGATTCATTCATACATTAGGAAGAGGCTCATGCGGCCTTAACTTCTACTGCACTATAAGCTTCTGGAAGATTTGACTTGAAGGAAAGACAGTCTCTTCAGATGTGTACTCACCAACAAATTTGCTATGTGACAACAGTTAGCCCCAAGCCATGTTCCAATGAATAATAGTGAAGACAGAAATCTATATATAAACTCAGTGGTCACAACACAAAACAGAAACACAAGACATTGTTGGCAAAGTGACTTAAACTTAGGGTTTGGGTGGATAATAGATCATGAGAATGACATTAAATAGACTATATATGTTTGAACCTGTCTAAAAAAATATTTTTTAAACAGAAACCAGAAAGTTCTCCTCACTGTACTTGGTGGCTTCTCACACTTCCAAAAAGGACAGCAGAACCCTAAGGGAGCTACTCCACTGGGCATAATCAACAAATTCTCAGGAAGATGAAAGCATCTATCTAGCTCTAGAATGAAAAATTAAGAATACTATTTCTTGCTCTTACAATATTTCCACCAACTCTTCTAATATTATCCTCATACCTTGAAGTAGCATACATGATAAAGATACCCCATTTAGATCTGGTCACTTCACAACCTGTATTTTTGGCCATGGCACCCATCAATACTATAAAAACAAATACATCTAGTGAGGGTTGAGAAGTACACTAACTTAAGATATAAACACAGGAAATTAGATGGCAGACTTTCACTGTCCTTTCAACAAATGATTAGTAGCTAATTCTGTTGGGAGACCTATGACCTTGCTAGTCTTTAAAATTCAATAACAAAGTTCTTGTTTGCCCCCATAATATCTGTGCTCATTTTGCACCAATGGGCATATCTTGACAAGCTACCTGTTAGTTCTGCCTTCAGGTTTCACAACCCACAAAGGATTACTTTTGTCTCCTGGTAGTATACAAACATTATGAAAGTTAACCAGTAAGTGTGAAATTCCTTGGTCACTGTCAGCTTGACTTTTTCATGTTTTCTGAATCAAGGATGTGTCAACTTCAGCAATAAAGTCTTATCACCAACTTCAGGAAAGAAACAAAGAGAAATGCCAATGCTCTGTAATGTTTGGATGAGCTTTAGAACTCCACTAACCAAAACCTTTAAACGATTAGCTTTCACCAAGTGTGGACATTGTGCTTGGTAGCCTGTTTTGTGGAATTATTCTTTCATTAGAAAATAACTCCTTTTATACTCCATATGTGTATTCACAGTAGGATGCTTTCTTATACTGTGTTCAGACATCATTACTGCTTAGATAGGAGACCAGTCTACACCACTCTTAATCTTTCCTGTTCTATACTTCTTCTTTCCCTTTTCATACCATCTTCATTCTATCTCCTCTATGCCTTCTCAGTTCTGGTATCCTGAATTTTATGCACACTTGTTTTAGTTGCTGTGATAAAAATGTCATGCCCAAAAGCAAAATGGGAAGAAAAATTTTTTTCATTATGTATGGTATAGTGTATAAGTAATGAAAGTCAAGGCTGAAACTCAAGGTAGGAATTGGAGCAGCAACCATAAAAAAAAAAAAAAAAAAAAAAAAAAAAAATACTGCCTATTATCTTATTCTCCATGGCTTGCTCAGCTACTTTTTTCATACAACAAAATCCTACCTGCAATAGCATTGCCTAAGATAGGCTAGCCCTCCCACATCAATTATTAACCCGGAAATATTTCTCACAAATGTGTCACAGGATATTCTGATAGAGGCAGTGCTTTAGATGAGGTTCCCACTTCCATGACTGTAGTTTGTGTCAAGCTGACAAAAGATAACAAGCCCAGAACATTAACTTATACAACTATATGTAAATATTCAATACTGGCGTCCACACATAGAAGACACACTATGCTTATCTTTCTTGGTCTTGGATACCTCATTCAGAATGTTTTATTAATTTTTCTTATGTATGTCCTTTTAATATACACTATTATCATATAAAAGCTAGTGTTTGATATGGCTCTAATATAGACATCCATAGATCCTAAGTAAAATGCAAATTCCTGCTATATGAATATTTTCTCTTGAAATACATATTATATGTACATGTCATCATTTTTTTCCTATATATCATTTCCTGTCATTGACCTTCTAAATGTTTTAGGTTTCTGTTGTCTCTGTTTTGTTAATTCTCTTCTGTAAACAGCTTTGTACAAAAACTTAACTTTGTTTTAGAATAAAAAACATAAAAATTGCACCTTCATATAAGTAGAGGAAAAATATTTAGTCCTGCTTCAATTCTCATTATATTTTTCTTTATAAAATATAACCAAATCTTAGAAAAATATAATAACTCAATGAGTTATGATACTTAAAATAATAAATGTATTAAAATTAAATTTTATTTTCTTATTCACAGTAATTAAATTTACATAACTAAAATTAATTCATTGAAATCCCGAAAAACAATATTTAATCTATAAAGAATTCTTTGCTTCAAGATGATTGAGCAGCTTGAAAATAGTTCATAAATCATGACTTTGTCCTTGTGTGTGAGTGTTTGTGTGTGTGTTTCCAAAGCCTTTTCTTTTAAGTAAAAATGCAAATCCCCTTCTACTTTGAGTCATAGTCTCAGGTGTGTTGTTGATTGAGACAATCAGGTGAAATACTTTCTTCATACACTATATTTGTGTCCAACTATTATAAGAAGGTGTTCCTCTTTTCATGACCAAAGAAAAAAGCTCCTTTTCTCCTGCTATGGTCTAGTATCTAGCTTTAAATTGTCTTGGTGAAAATTCAGAGGACCTTTTCATGTTGTGGCTCACAGTACTTCAAGCATCAAGAGTTGATTACACATTTTACTGATCACATAAGACAGTATATTTTAAATTGAGAATTAGGATTGATCTTTTAAAATTGCTCCCAGTGTCTTAGTCTAATTTTTTACACAACTTGGAACCTGTTACCAATATGTAGCACTGCCCCCTGTAGTGAGATGTGCTACCAACATCAGTCAAGAAAAAGCCCCACAGGTCAATCAACTGGCATTTTCTCTATTGAGGTTCTCTCTTCCCAAATAACTCTAGATTTTGTCAAGTTGACAAAAAGCTAGGTAGCACATTTTCCAAAAGGAATATATACATATACAAATTCAGTTTTGCTTACACTATAATTTTGAAAGCATTTCATATAATTATTTTGTTACAAATATTTAACTTTGTTAATATTTCTGATAAAGATAATTCTGAAAGCTGAATACATTTAAATAGAAATTTTGTTTGTGACTATTAATGAAATTGATAGTATATTTATATGTAGTACAGGTATGTGATTATAAACCCTATGAATTATTATTTTACTTTATGATGAATCAATTCTAGTGTCTGTCAATTCTTTATAGCATTTTTGTTTCATTGTTAAATTATTAAAACAATTTACTTGAAATTATTTTTGTTTTCCCTATTATTTTGTGGTTGACATCACACTTATACTTTATGGCTAAGTATGTTTAATTATCATATTAATTAATTAAGAATGTCTACATAAGATTGTTAAGTAGATTTTTCTGATATCTTGTGGGACTTAGAACAAGTGATCTTTCAGAAATAATTTAAGATAATTAAACATCTATAATTTTACTGTAATTGAGTCATATTGTTCTGTGATTAATAAATTAAATTTGATATTAAATATCATATCCATTTCCATTTAGTTTAAGTATAGCATTTTTACACTATTTAATTGAGTTTATGTATTAGCAATTTTTTATATTTACATAACCTGAAACATATTATGGACAGTTACACCTACCAATGCCATTTTTTCTAGTCATATTCTGTTTTATATCATATTTATTCATATTTATCACAAATAATGACACAGTATTTATAGGCTCCACAATGTCTACATCAGACCACCATCTAAAAAGAAGAACAGTAGGTTTTGCACTGGCAGTCACAGATTTGCATAGCCCATTTAAATGCATTCTACTTAAGGGACAGCCCTTTACAAAATTTACACTGTAGATGCTCTCTTTTTAAATTTTTGGTCAAAGGTTCTGTATGGTGGAGTGATGTTTTTATCACTCCACTGCAAGTCCTGCATGGCTACAGGCTCCATTCCCCACTGCTAAGAGTGTCAGCTACAGCCACCCTCATAAATTCCCAGGAACCTCCCTCATTAGAGGTCTCTGAGATATCCTAGAAATGGCCCCTTCTCTCAAGCCCAACAACAAAAGCTGTATCACACTGGAATAATGCCAAGATATTGGACTTGGGAGAATTGAAGAAAGGGAGATGGAGGGGGAGACAGAAAAAAAAATGTGTTTCATCATTTCCTTGAATTCGTCAAAGTGAAAGAGTAAAAGCATATTCTAAGTGTGGAGATGGGACAAAAAGAGCTTCTTGTTCTTGTCCACAAATAACTTATGATTTCAGCATTCCACTTCCCTTCTATACAACTTTGCTATCATACACTTGTTTTGTTTCTGTCTTTTTGATATTAGATATTTAAAAACAGCTCAAATAACAACACAGTTTTATAACATTTTGATCATAAAGAACTGATAAATAATTTTGTGATATCACAAATTCCTCTCATCTGATCTATAAAATGACATCACATTTATCCATGAGTGACTGTGAATATAAAATAAATAAGCAGCACCAGTCAGTGTTTAACAAAAGATCAGAAATTGATCGAGTGTCACTCCTGAATTCTCCCTCCTGTGATATATATTTTATCCTGTTAATGAGAAAATACATATAATTATACAGTAACACAAATTTAAGAATAAAATTTAAATAACTTATTTTAATTGAATATTTTATTTATATACATTTCAAATGTTATCACCTTTCCTGGTATACCCTCTGAAAATCCCTCTTCCATTCCTCTTTACCCTGCTTCTGTAACAGTGCTTCCCCACCTACCCATCCACCCACACACCCAACCACTCCTGCCTCATCACCCTAGTATTCTTCTACAATGGGGCATCAAGTCTTTACAGGACCAAGTGACTCCCATCCCATTGATGTCATATAAGGCCCCTTCAGCTCCTTCAGTCCTTCCCCTAACTCCTTCATTCGGGTCCCTGTGCTCAGTCTGATGGTTGGCTGTGAACATCCACATCTGTATTGGTCAGGATCTTGCAAAGCCTCTCAGGAGATAGCTGTATCAGGCTACTGACAGCAAGAATTACTATAGATAAGAAAAAGTCAAAATTCTGGTAAATATAAGCTTGGACTGATAATGAAATACTTGTGTTCTTCTCTTGTTTTTCTCTTGTTGATTTGAAATATTTAAAACCACAAATTTAGAATATGTAGAAGCTCAGAGTCGGATGCTTATATACCAACCCTGCAGTCCCCAATTTAACAAAGCAGTGCGATTTTCCCCATCATGTCTGTGTGATTATTTTCCAGTTCAAGTGCAACCTGGAAATCCTGAGTAGCAAATGCTGTCACCTGTATTTGTGTTTACAGTTCTCTTCCTTTCTCATTTCCCTTCTTTCATGTAAACCCTCTCACTTTCATGCACATATTTGACATGTATGCAAATGTATGCAACTGTTTACACATTCATTGAGGCTTCTGATCTTTAATATTTCTACTATAGTCATACAGATGACTCTTCTTTATGCAACAAAAATTCTATCCACCTCACATATCTTATAATAATCATGTGTGAAAATTTTAATCTAACCTCCTACAAAACTACAATGTAATCACCTGCATGTGTCACATAGACAAAATTTGGACATATCATTGATGTTATATTTATGCTTCATGAAGGAATACTTTTCATGATAATTTGTTTTGTTCCTTTTAAAACTAAACTAAAGGTAGATCTGTAATTACATATATAAATTAGTTTTCACTGCATTACTTGTATGTGTGTGTGTATGTGTATGTGTGTGAGTGTGTGTGTGTGTGTGTGTGTGTGTGTGTGTGAGAGAGAGAGAGAGAGAGAGAGAGAGAGAGAGAGAGAGAGAGAGAGAGTTTTTGAGTGTGTATGTATCCTGGCACAAGAACAGAATAACAACAACAAAAGCAACAGCAGCAGCAGCAACAGCAAAAGCAACAAAATGAAACAGCCTATCAGGTCTGGCTATAGTTATCTAACAGTCTTCACCATCTGTGCCACTACAGCAGAGCCAGTATTAGTAATTTTGTGAATGATGTGATCCTCAGTTTGGAAAACCTGGTTATGAAAATAATGCAAATTGAAGAGCAGTGATTATTCTTGGATATAGTTAGCTTTACTTCAATGTCTCAATTTTGAAAAGTCCCTTTCCCTTCTGTCTAAGCAGTGTCTCATGTGCACTGCCTTACTGCAATCCTCAGAACGTGTAAGCCGTTCTCGAGTGTTCGTGCTCCTTGCACTAGTGTGGGGAGAGTTAATGCTGTGCTTCCCCGAACATGTTCCTGTATGTTCGGACCAGGAAGTGATTTTCAACATTGGTCTCCACTGAGAATTTGCACAGAATAGTTATATGAATAATATAGGTATTTTGGAAATGACCTATACAGTTAGATGCATTAGTATGATATTAATGTGAAAGAAAGAAATATCTATAGAAGAATATGGAGATGTACAGCCAGGAAAATACAGAAATTTTCCTAGCAGATGTCTAAAAGTTTAAATAAAAAAAAAAAGAAAGATAAAGAAAGAAAAGAAAAACTGGTCCAGCCTCTAGTATATGGAGGTTGAATGGCATTTTTTTTCTACTTTTCAAATAAAGCATAAAATTAGATATCAATTTCCATCAGCTCCATTTATTAATTTATTTAGTCTTAAATTGGCTGGTCTTGCAATGAATTTATTTTCTTTATAAAAGAGTAAAAACTTAATGTTTGTTTTTGAGAGAAACATATTGCTGACAATGTTTTTGGTAATATGTAAAAGCATTGGGGACTTGTATAGAGAGAGTATATTGGTATATTGGTGTTGCCAGTATGGAAACAAAATTTGTAAGTTACATAAAAAATAAAAAGTGCTCATCATTTGACACACATTTTTATTCATAAACTATTCTATAAAACATTTACATAATTAACTTGTCAAATTGGTTCCACAGAAATAGGTAGATGGTAGATCCCATTTGAAAATCTAGGCATTTGGCAAGTGAAGTAGATAACTGCCTCAGGAGTTAACAGTCATCCTTGACTAGAGTGTCTCTGAGACCAACCTGTGCCATATAAGACCCTGCCTCTAATCAATATACAGGAAGAAAGAAAGAACAAGGAAACAGAAAATAATGACAAAATTACTATAAACACTTCTTTAAAATAATGTTTTAAGCTATTGTCTGTGCTTAAGACAACTGACCTTCTCTGGAAGTCAAAATTAGAAGTAATTTAGTGCTAAATTAAGGATTTGTTTTTGTATTGAGATGTAAATTGAGTAACTGTTGCCTTAATGTTTTTTTTTTTTTTTATTTTTCAAAATAAATGAGACAAGTTTGTGCACTGAAATATGCGGGAAGAGGAATGAAATTTCACTCAAATAAAGCTCCAAACCACTTGCACATATTTAAAGGAGTCAAGAAAAATTGTGGTTATTTATATAATCATTTAATGCTCAATTAAAAAATAAAATTCAACATATTCATTCCTGAAAATATGCAAACATAAAAATGTCTTACAAAGTTTTAAAGAACAGACTAGATTTTTCAGCCATGTAGTTCTATGTAAAAATAGCAAGTTAAGGCTGAGAAAGTGCAGAATGGTTCCAATAAACCAATGTTGTCAAAACTAAAACATAAATTCTCATATTGTTTATGAAAATATCTTACCTATTTGGTGGTCTAGAAATTATATATTTGAAAAATATACATGGAATTTTCATAGCATTTTCTATTGGGAGAGAAGAAACCAAAAACCTTGGGGTGTGAGTAAAGAGAAGCTAACTTGATCATGTTTCTATTGTTTCCAAAGCCCGGAATAGTTTGTAAATGAGGTGAAGTTTGCAGACATGGGAATATGGATCATAGCGATGTTTGTCTTTGCATTACCTGTAAATAAATATTTTCAGGAAAATGAAACAGAAAAGAGAAACATTCAGAGTTATTAGCAAAAAAGTATTTCATTTTTCTGCGCTAAAGAAAGTTTCTTATTCTTTTTTGATATCATACCTTAAGCAGAAAGCTTTTCTGGTAAGGGAATGAGAGAATCATGTGCATCAGAAGCAACATTAGATGGACTGGTGGTGATGGTGTATTAGGAGCTGAATGTTTTGATTTTTAAAAGGTGGATCAAGCAATCACAAGTGGGGAGGGAGGGACAAACCTGGGTGGAAGGAAGTTGGGGGGAGAGGGCAACATGATCTGGTATTGGGTGATGGAAAAGGAGTGAAGCCTTGAGGGCCAGCAGAAAGAATGGAAACAGGCAACTTCAGCAAATAGGAGGTTTGAGGTACCTCCAAGAATGCACCAGAGACCTGGGAGGTGAGAGACTTCCAGGACTCAAAAGGAGGGACCTTAGATGAAATGCCCTACCATAGGGAGAGGAAACTTATAGAGCCCACTTCCAGCAGGAAGAAAGGGGAATCAAGTGAGGGATGGTGTTGCCATCCCACAGTCACATCTCTGACGCATAACTGTTTCTGTCTGAAAAAATTACAGGGATGGAAATGGAGAGGAACCTGAGGAAAAGAAGGTCCAGCAGCAGGCCCAAAGTGTGATCCAGCTCAAGGGGAGGTCCCAAGGCCTTCTCACTCACTATTACTGAGGCTATGGAGAACTCACAAAAGTGATCTGTCATGACTGCCCTCCGAAAGACCCAATAGGCAGCTGAAAGAGTCAGATGCAGATATTTGCACCCAACCAATGGACAGAAGCAGCTGACCCCTGTTGTTGAATTAGAAAAGACTGAAAGAAGCTGAGGAGAAGGGCGACCCTGTAGGGAGGACCAGTAGTCTCAATTAATCTTAACCCTTGATATCTTTCAAACACTGAAACACTAAACATCATTCACCAGCTGATATGAGGCCCCCAACACACACAGAATAGAGGACTTCTGGGTCTGTGTTCATTCAGTGAAGATGCACATATCCCTCCAAAGACTGGAGGCCCCAGGGTGTTTAGAGGTCAGGTGAGGTAGGGGTGGGGACATCCATGTGGAGAGTGTTTGTGGTGGGGAGGAGGTTTGTGAAGTGGAGCAGACAGAGGGTTGAATGGGGATAGGAGCAGGAGATGGAATATGGAGTGTAAAAAATAAATTAAAAATCTAATTAAATAAAACAATAAAAGGTGAATCTAGACACAGAATTTAAAATGGGCACAAGTGGTCATAGCTCACACTTGTTAATCCTTTTTCATCAAAGAATATGTGGGTTTGAATGCAGACTTGGGGGTTGATGTGGAAGAGCAGAACTTTGTTGAAATGCAGGCACAAAATGACAAAAAGGCAAAGATGATTTAATCTCACAATTAAATAAATGCTAAGAGTGTAAAAATCGGTTTGAGGATAATTTATCTTCCAGATGAGTTTCTGACTTAGTGGTTTTTAGTCACTAGAAAATATGTCCCCCATTAGTTCTTCCCAATCAAGCACATACTATCCTATTGGACTGAACCTTAGAACCTCAGTAGTTCTTTCCTTCCTCAGAAACAGCATCTGATGGTGCAATGCTTTTGAGTAACAGTGCTTTCTATATGTTAGGACACTAACAAAATTATCTCTTTGGGAAAAAATGAGTAAAATCTATAAAAGAAATTATGACTCTTTTTTTGATATCAAGTAAAATTCATGCATACACACACAGCAAATAAGAGGGTTGAGTATTTGCCTCAGCTCCTGCAGTGAGCTTGCACAAGAGAAAACTCTGACCACAGTCCTAGGTAGTAAAATACTCAGCAAATAAACATAATTTATTACAAACCCTAGCAAATTGCATTGTATATATACCACAATTCGTATTTGTGAAAAGGTATTTCTGGACAAAAGTTTGTCTTCTCTATTTTTGAGAGAAAAAAACAACAACAACAACAACAACAAAAACTTTGTTCTTTTGAAGCATGTATAATATGCCTCTAAAACCTGAGAAGATGGTATTTATATAAGAACCACCAAGTGACTGCTGCTTACAGAATATTTGTTTTTGCCCTTCAAGGATTGTTGCTTTTTACTCAAAATAATATTTATTCCAAATACTACACTAGATTCTTTTTTCTAGTTTCAAATTGAATTTGAGAGGAATTCCTATCTCAGATCATCAGAATGACTTCTAGGTTAAAAGGAGCCTTGAGATTCAGGATAGACCAAGGAACTCAAGGAAACAATGTGACTTCAGAGGAATATGGTTCAAATAATGAACTTACTGCATTAAGGACAGTAAAAAAACTGCATAAGGCTCACCAGAGAAAACAGCCTGTGGTAATGAAAGTACTTTGTCTATTGCTACAGAACTACTCAGTGACATCTCAGAAATATGTGCCCTCATCGGCCATAACAAGGTCAAGGAACACATGCTACAAAGAAGACGAACCATCTCAATTAGGTTTTTCTAAAAAAAAAAAAAAAAAGAAGAAGAATAAAATGCACAAACATTAAAGAATATATAGAAAGCAAGACGTTTTCAATAAGATATTAAACCTTTCAAAAATCTAGGTTACTGGACTTTTTCAATTACAATGTAATAATAGTGTGTTTGGAACTTGCCTTCAGTGAAGAATTCGACTATAAACATCCCCTCTGATCTTTTTTATGTCTTCCAAGTTAAGATTCAAATAAATAAAAGCATGTGCTTACAATCAGAAATATAATTTTCCATGTCCACCACTCCTGATATTAGATGACAGAGACAATGTTTAAAATGATAATGTGTTCATTTTCTTATTTGTACACACTTAAAATATGTAAACAAATATAGTATCACAGTTTTACCTCCATGGAAAGTATTTGCCATACAAAGAAACCCTGAGTTTTAATATGCTGTTGCTGAGAAAGGAGATATGTGTTTATCTTCTAACTTAAATTAGCAGAGATAGCCTACAAGGATGCACATTATTGGCATGGAAAAATTTAGCATGGACAGAGGCCCTGATGTTCAGAAACAATGACATCGTTAATGTCTTCCCTGATAAGATGTAGGAAGCTACATGTGTAAAACCACAAGCTACTTCAAGTGCCTGCAGTCCCAGGAATTTATATATAAATTGTATTATATATATATACATATATATATATATATATATATATATATATATATATATATATATCTTTGTAGTATGGTAATAATTTGTTTAATTATTTGCCATGGGAAATATTTGATGAGAAATCACTTGAAGATTTTTTCATTGCATATTTCCCACCCTAATTTGAGAATATTAAAGTATAAATACCTAAATCAAAGAATTTTAGTATCTGAACAAATATGTCTTAAATTATCTCATTTTGGAGATTGTATATTTTCTTTCTAGTTTTGTTAATTCATTTATTAAAATAGCACATTCTGAAACAGTCATCACCCCTCATAGACTGCAGAAAGTGACCATGTACTTTAACTGACAAATAAAAGTCATCATAGATTTAGATAATCGCATTGCACAGTGAAATTCAGTCCTGCTGCTTTATCTTGGGAGGAGCCACTGTTATGGGCATGAAATCAATTTAATATGTTCAATTTACACGAAAAGAACAGTGGTGTTTTAGTTTCATGTAATAGAGTACACATATAATATGAATGATGAATACATAGGAATTATTGTATTTCTAAAACATTAAACCCGTGTGACCTCTTTACTTGCACATTTATAAATATAAAAGATTTTCAGATTAGATGATTTTTAGCCTTGCTTATATCCATCTGATCTTGCATGGAGACATAAGCAGCATTTAAATTGATATCCTGGTGATAACATCATGTAGCTCTGTTCATTTTCTCATGTTAACTACAAGTTCAACGAATTCTGACATTTGGATGAGCTCCACTGATTTTCACTTTGATCTATTTTAAGATCTGGTGAAATATTGAAATTATGAGCCCTAAGCAAAGAAACTGCAATAATCATCCTTAAAGACTTCACAGCAGTCCAGTTCAGACTTTAGGATACTCTACACTCCCTTCTGCTTGATCAAAGAAAGAAGAAACTTTTAGAAACCTGCTTTGTAAATTAGAGAGGGGAGGGGAGAGTGAATATGAGTATGTAAATCAGAGAAAAGCTAATATGAGTCTATTCCCTTATTCCACTGTATGGATGAATTTCCTACAAGGGGGAACTGAAGTTCTCAAGTTGTCATTTTTGATGATTTTCAACATTTCTGTTGAACTAACTTGCTGGGTTGCATTGAAATAAAGAGAATATCAAACAGGGAATCTCATGAATTGGCACCAAAATCATGGCTTGCTTCTGGAAACCTGACAGAGTGACCATATAATGAAAAACAACAGACAGAAACATAGACAGAAAAAGTGACATAGGGTAAGCTGTTTTCACTCTGCTGGACCATACCTATAATGAGATAAACAGTGTCCCCCTTGTTTAGTGCATTAAATATTAACAGCATGTATAGAGTAACACACACACACGCACACACACACACACACACACACACACACACACACATATATATATATATATATATATATATATATATATATATATATATGTATATATGTATGTACATATATACATAGATATTCCAACAATCCAGAGGAAGGCCTTGCCAATTCTTTTGACTTGGAGATATTGATGTCCTTGTCACTAGAATACATCCATTCAGGACTTTATCCATTCCTCATATGTTCACTAGGACATCTGTTCCCCACAATAAATGATTACCACCGGGGATCCATCCCATAATCAGTCACTAAACTCAGACACTATTGCATAGGACAGCAAGTGTTTACTGAAGGGACCCTGATATAGCTGACTCCCACAGAAGTGGATGCTCACAGTCATCCATAAGAGGGAGCAGGGGGCCCACATTGCAGAAGCTAGAGATAGAATCCCAGGAGCTGAAGGGGTCTGCAACACTAGAAAAGGAACAACAATATGAACTAATCAGAACCCCCAGAACTCATGTCTCTAGCTCCATATGTAGCAGAAGATGGCCTAGTCGGCCATCATTGGGAGGAGAGGCCCCTTAGTACTGCAAACTTTTTATGCCCAATATAGGGGAATGCCAGGGCCAAGAAGTGGGAGTGGGTGGGCAGGGGAGCAGGGAGGGGGGAGGGAGGAGGGGATTTTTGGATAGCAGTTGAAATGTAAATTAAGAAAATATCTAATAAAAAAAAGTTAAAATGAATACTCTCTGTATAACTAGTGAAACATTTTTTTAAAAACGCATACTCCAAGGATTTGTTTTCTTAATACAGTTACTAAAATAATTAAGAGTTTGAAAAAAATGCAAGCAATATATGAATATATAATGTGATTTATATCACATCAAATAGAGACCACTTTACACATTTTTACTGGTTTGCCAGTGTAAAATCTGAATTAGATTGTGCATTCAGTAGCTCTTCTTCATGACAGAGAGAAATATACAAATAAGAAATTTTCTTTACATGCATTCTCATTGTGTAGGAATTAGAAGTCACTTAGTAAAATGATCCTTTCTTTTATTACGTCTTTTACTCTTAAAACCATAATGCAATTATACCACTTCCTTCCTCTCAACTCTCTCATATAAACTTCCTGCTATTTTCAAAATATGATCTGATTCTTATTAATTTTTGTCACACATATGCACAGGCATACACACACACACACACACACACACACACACACAAACACAAACATAGTTTAAAATAGAATGACACATATAGGCCCATAGGCCTATTATAAATTGCCCTATTAGGAGGTGTATGTATGGCCTTGTTAGAGTGGGTATGACCTTGGTAGAGGAAGTGTTTCATTTTGGAGATGGGATCTCATATCTCATGCATTCAAGTCACAGCCAGTGGGGCTCATAGTTTCTTTCTGCTGCCTACAGGTCAATTTGTAGAATTACCATGTTCATCCCAGCAACATGTCTGCCTTCATGACGCCATAATGATGACAGACTAATCTTCTGAATCTGTAAACCAGCCACAATTAAATGTTTGTCATTGCAAGAGTTGTTGTGGTCAGAGTGATTCTTCACAGCATTAAATGCACAAGGGGAGGTCATATGAGGTTACATATATATAAATTTGAAATTATATTCTTACTCTGCATGAATGGTGGCCCTGTATTCAGTATGTGTATGTGTGTTGAGATAGATAGATAGATGATAGATAGATAGATAGATAGATAGATAGATAGATAGATAGCATTACAGAAAACCACAACCAATCAAAATGCAGTTTTGGAGGCCAGTTCCAATGGAAACATCTACAAACAACTCTAATTATTAAGCTTCAGAAGACACTGTGGAAGAAAGTGTGAAGATGTTGCAGGCGTAATATTGTATGTTCAGGATGTTCACTGTGAGAATGTGTCTTCTATTAATATCAGAAGCTATACTTGTAGCAACTCACCAATAAGTCTGTGTAAATATGACCTGAATTAGAACAGGAGCAATAGACTTTTCCAAGTGGATAATGTTAAGTGCACAAGGCCTCAACCCTACACTGTAGACTGTGGGGAAATCCCCATAGAATGAAAGAAATATACCTTCCCAGGATATAGAAAGTCTATTGATTCCAATAAAAATGGTCAGCTCTGAAAATATACATACAAATTACATTTTACAGACTGAGCAGGGTATAAATATTGTTTTGAAAATACACTCAATAAAAAGAACTTCAGTATTCATGATGTAAATTTTGTGGTTTTCATTTTCCTGATTTTCAATTTTTCTTTTCATTAGAATACATAGCAGTATCACTAATAAGTCATTGGTTTTATAGTGTTTTTACATTATCTAAGTTGAAGGTTCATTTTTTATTAGTTTCTGTCCCTATACAAAACTCTATAAACTGTAGAAGATTCTGCCATTTGTAATTTATTATATTTTACATAACTTTTCACTAATGTTCCTGTTGAAATTAAAACACAGTTTTGTGTATGCATTACATGTTTATATTCTCTAATTATATAATACTCTAAACCAAAATACCATTGTAGTGTTGTTGGCCTATTAACTTTTTAAGACACTTGTTAAAAATAGACTGTTTATAAGATAAAGAACCTCAAAAAAAGTCTTGAATTAACCTTATTTTGGTAATATGCTGCCGGCATGGGTGACATAAGTGTGATTTGTATACCCAGTGAGCATCCACTGGAGAAAACTAACATTATGATTGGATCATTGTTAATTGGAGATAACTTTTAGGTAGGAATCAGGGTTTGTGTCTACCCTCTCACAATATGTGTCTGCATCTATTTGAGATTCTTGTAGTATTTTTTGCATCTTATTCTGATATTTTTTATCGTCATCATCATTATTATTATTACATATCATTTTAGATCTCTGTTATCCTGAATGTAAAGGAAAAGAAAGTGTGTGGATCTGGGTGGGTAGGTATTTTGGGAAGATTTGGGAGGAGTTGATGGAGAAAAATCATAATCAGAATGTAATATTCAAAATTTATTTTCAGTAAATACATGTGATTTTATTAATTTTATGTGAACATTTTAATGAATTTGTGGCATATGATCATGTGTAGATAGCTCTTTCTATATGTAGCATACCTCTACTATGTCTCATGTTGGTTATCAGAATAATGTCATCTGCTACTTCTTTATGTTGGATTGGGTGCAAATAATATAAATATATCCAACCATAGAGAGAATTAAAATAAATTTTATAGTGCTTAACTGAAAATGTTGCTTAGATGCAAAAAGAATAATTCATACCTATATATCATACTATTTTCCACCTGGGCAATACTGCCATGTCTGCTGACTTCACTAACTGAACTTTTTTTTTTAATTAATTAATTGGAAATTTTATTTATTTATATTTCAAATATTATCCCCTTTCCAGGTTTCCCCTCCTGAAATCCTGTATCCTATCCTCCCTCTCCCTGATTCAATGAGGGTGTTCCTCCACATACCAAACCACTCCCACTTCCCTGCCCTAACATTCCCCTTCACTGGGACATCAAACCTTCACAGCACCAAGGGCATCTCCACCCAGTGATATCCAGCAAGGCCATCCTCTGCTACTCTTTGGTTGGTAGTTTAGTCCTGGGAGCTCTAGTGGGACTGTTTGGTTGGTTTTTCTGTTCTTTCTATGGGTTGCAAACCCCTTCTGCTCCTTAAGTCTTTTTCTAACTCTTCCATTGGGGACCCTGTGCTCAGTCCAATGGTTGGGTGCAAGGATATGCCTCTGTATTTGTCAGGCTCTGGAAGAGCCTCTCAGGAGACAGCTATGTCAGGCTCCTTTCAGCAAACACTTCTTGGCATCTGCAAGTGTCTGGGTTTAGTGTCTGTATATGGGATGGATCCTCAGGTTGGGCAGTCTCAGATGGCCATTTCTTCAGTCTTTGTTCCACACTTTGTTTCCATATTTCCTCCTGTGAGTCTTTTTTTCCCCCTCCTAAGAAGGACTGAGGCATCCACACTTTGGTCTTACTTCTTCAGATTCATGTGGTCTGTGAATTATATCTTGAGTATCCCAAGCTTTAGGGCTACTATCCACTTATCAGTGAGTGCATACGATGTGTGTTCCTTTTGTGACTAGTTTACCTCACTTAGTATGATATTTTCTAATTCCATCCATTTCATGATTAACCTCCCTTTAAAAGACTGATTCTCTATTCATATTTTAAATTTGAAAATATCACCATCTAGTATATAGAGAAATCAAGTTTCTCCAGAACAATATTAAAGTCAAGATAAGTTTAGTGTTATCCTAGAAAATGAATTTCCTGACCTTTAAGCCTGAAGATAAGTTTTCACAGCAGGAAATAAAACAATTGAAATAAATGAAATTGTTCTAATGTTAATTTATGCTGCCTGTTAACTAGGTCGACAAAATATAATACAATAGTTCAATGTTTTTAAGTGATCAGAAATACAATGACCTTGAGTTATTCTTTTAAAAGAAACAAGGAATGTTTCCTACCTAGTTTTCTATTTCTCTTGATCAAATCAGTTTCCAGGCAAAAGAATTCCCTTGAAGGGGTTGGAGCAACCACTACATGACCTTATGTGTGTTTTTATCTAACCACAAACTAATCTTATGTATTCTCCACTTTGTACTAGTGTACAAAATTCAGAGGTGATTGTTTCTTGCTTATGAAGTTGATAGCTTTATAAGATGTTTTTACTGACATAAGCACTATTAACTTTCATTTGAAGGGTGAGAAAATACAGACCTTCTATTCTCTCAATTATACATATCTTCAGATAAGTGTGCCAGCTGAGATTAGAGTAACCTATTTCTAGATGTTTTTGAATAGTTCACATCATTGCTGAGACATACCTTACAGATGATAAAAAAAATATTCAATTTCAAATGGAACTTAGGTAGGAGAAGAGATAGGAGGAGTATGGGGGAGGTTGAAGTGTGGAGAGGGAAAGGAGAGATGGTCCAAAGGCCATGAGAATGAATATAAATCTGCAACTGACAGGGTGGGAAGTTGGGGGGGNAGGAATGGATACAAAAAATTTGGTATATTTACACAATGGAGTACTACTCAGCTATTAAAAACAATAAATATATGAAATTCCTAGGCAAATGGATGGATCTGGAGGCCACCATCCTGAGTGAAGTAACCCATTCACAAAAGAACTCACATAACATGTACTCACTGATATGTGGATATTAGCCCAGAAACCTAGACTACCCGAGATACAATTTACTAAACTTATGATACTCAAGAAGAAGGAGGATCAAAATGTGGACACGTCACCCCTTCCTAGAATTAAGAACAAAGCACACATTGAAAGAGTTAAAGGGAACAGTCTGCAAGGAGGCGAGGCTCACTTTGAACCAAGATGAGCTATTGCTAGGTAAGCAGCACCCGAGGCAAGCAAACAACCGTGGGAAGTCTTTATTCTGCTTTCTCTATGGAAGATGCTGAATCTTTGGATGAAGTGTGCATTGGCTGACTATGGCTGTGTGCACCTAGTGTCTTGGTTAAGGCAGTTCTACTCTTGGGACCCCCAATGCACTAGACATTGAGAGCTGTCTACAGGAAATGCAGTGACAGGGGATGGAAAAGGGACTGAGAGAATTGCCAAACAGATATCTGACCAATTTGAGACCCATCTGATGGGCAAGCACCTATCCCTGATACTATTAATCAAACTGTGTTATGATTAATACAAGAGTCTAGCTAGTCATCACGATTAATGTAGTCCTCTGAGAGACTCTGCCCAGTAGCTGATTCAGATGGATGCAGACACCCTTATCTAAACAGAGAAAGGGCTTAGGGACTCTTATGGAAGAACAGGAGGAAGGATTGCAACTCCTAAGAGAATAGGAACTCCACAGGAAAACCCACAGAGCCAACTAACCTCGAGCCTTGGGGCTCTTGGAGACTGAACCACAAACTAAAGAACATACATATCATGGACCTAAGCTATTCTGCACATATGTAGCAGATGTACAGCTTGGTGTTCATGTGGGGCCCGAACAGCTGGAGCAGAGACTATCCCAAAGTCTCTTGCCTTTACGTGGGATATGTTTTCTAGTTGATCTGCCTTGCCTGGTCTCAGTGGGAGACAATATGCCTAGCCTCACAGAGTCATTATGTGCAAGGGTGGGAAGACACAGGGGCCTCCAACTTCTCAGGAGAGAAGGGGACAGGGGAGAGGGGAAGGATTGTGGGAGGGGTGACCAGGAGGGTGTTATTAAGCTGGATATAAAATAAATAATTAAAATAGTCTAAAAATAAATAAATAAAGTAAAAATGTATTAAATTTAACAAAAGAATTCACTAAGAAGATCTGCCACAATCTCAGAAGTGAACGTATAAAAATTACATATCATTTCAAAGTTGTTTAACATTTTAAGGAATGAAAGCAAAGAGAAATTTTCTTTTGTCTAATGTGTGAAGTTATTCTATTTTTGATAAAGATTCACTTCCCCAACTCTGAGTGCATAGATAGCCAAGGAATTTTATTCTCTGATAATGAAGTAGGTACTTTTGAAATATTGAATGAACTGTGGTCTAGCCAGGTTGTAGTTGATGAAGCCAGGTACATCTACGCTTACCAAGAAAATACTATACATTACAACCTCTACTTCCCTTCACTTTTACCCAGGCTGCTATAATAGGCAGAATTATGAAACTATACACAGTCTTCCCTGTGCTTTGGCAACTGTCAGAGGATGATGGTAGTGATGGGTAGGGAGAGTAATAAAGAAGGGTCTCTAAGGAGCTGAAGGGGTCTTCAACCCTCTAGGTGGAAGAATAACCATGAACTAACTAGTACCCCATGAGCTCATGACTCTAGCTGCATATATATAGAAGAGGATGGCCTAGTTGGCCATCAGTGGGAAGAGAGGCCCCTTGGTCATGCAGACTTTACATGCCCCAATACAGGGGAATGCCAGGGCCAAGAAGTGGGAGCGGATGGGTAGGGGAGCAGGGCCTGGAGGGGGGAGGGTATAGGGAACTTTCTGGATAACACTTGAAATGTAAATGAAGAAAATATCTAATAAAAGTTGAAAAAAAACCCCAGAAGGGTCTCACAAAGCCGATAACCTGGTTATACTTTGTAGACATAGCATGTATATAAGCATCCTCATTTGGTTTTGGCTTATGTTAGCCACAGAATTAACAATTTGAGCATCTTTTGTTGTGTAATTTACAGACATGTGTTTGACTGATCAAGCATATATAAATATATGAAAGCCTTTTACTATTATTCTGATAAATATTATAATAAAATGAGCCCCAATAGCATATTTTTGTTCTCATAGAATAGAGCAGAACTCAACCATAACCAGAGTTGCCTTTTGTCAAATTATAACCAATGCAATAAAATAAAAGTGGACTAAGACAGTGAGAGATTTTGGAGCCCTCATCTATAAATGAGGCATCTTTATCAGATTTTCCATCCTACAAGGCTCAAAGGTCTATGAAGGAAAGGAGGCAGAAAACTTGTAAGAGGCAGAAATAATGAAAGACTCCAAGAAAACATCATTTTCCAGATATAATTGGGCTGAAACACATATAAACTCCACAGAGACTGTGACAGCATACACAAGACTAGCACCAGTTAAAACAAGAAAAGAAAGAAAAAAAATTCATGATTGAGAAAGGGAAAGGGATAGAAAGTCTCATTCTTACTCAAACAATTGCTACCTACTCTGTAAGGGAGTATCAACTGTTTCCCGAAGGAGTGTCAATGTGTATATCAACTGCAGACCACATGCCTAGGAGTCCTTGGATAATATAAAATAAATTCCATTTTCTTATGAGATTTCCATTTTGTCTTGGCAGTTTGTTTGTTTGCAGTTTGGTTTTTTCCTTAATGTTTCTGAGCTGATTTTTGTCTTTTTGTTTGTTTGTTTTGTTTTTTGTTTTTTGTTGTTGTTGTTGTTTTGTTACTGTTGATTTTATTTCCTCTTTGTTGATGGGAATGATTAGGGTAAAGAATAAAACATGAATTTGGGTAGACATACAATTGGGAAAGAACTTAGGAAATATCAGGGGAATCTGATCAAGATATATAGTATAAATATTTTTTAATCAAACTAAAAAAAATCTATACTTTCTATGTTGAATTTTCATTTAGATTCAGTTCCTTTCTTTTATTTGTGGCATATCCATTTCTGGAGCAATTTGTGTATTTTTATGGAAAAGAATCACAAGAGTTTTGACTATAGTTACACATCAGACATAGTTCTTGTCCCAGTGTTATTTTCCTTTCCCATTGTATTAAATGTTGTAGATCCTTAGAATTTCCACATATATATTAAGTCATTTGTTAATTCAACCAGAATGGCTCTGGAATAATTTGACTGATATTTGATGACTTTAGAAGTCAATAGGGTACAAATGTTCACATAATGATATGGCTACGTGATAGTTCTACATCTTTACTTAAGAGCTATTGGTTTGTTATAGAGTGATTATAGTAAGTACATAATATTTATCTTGAAATTATCCTTGTCTACTTAAAATGACATTGTGATAACTCTGTGTGAAAATTACTGTAAAAAGATATATCCATTTCCTTATTGGCCTCATTATATGGGTTTCTCAAATATGTAACAATAAAACAGTACTGTGTGAGAGCTCTAGAGATGCAATTTTAAAGTTTCTGTATCCCTTTATGCATACCTACATTTTTTTTATTTTCATTTTGCTTTTCTTTTATAAAATTTCAATATTTGACCTCTTTTTTTAATTTATTCATATTACATCCCCCTCACTGCTCTATTCCTACTCATCCCCTGCCACAGTCCTTTCCCCCTTCCCCATCCTCTTTTCCTCTCCATTCATTCTCATGGCCACATGGCCATGCTTCCTGTCCCTCCTCAAATCTGAACCTCTCCCTGCCATTCCCCTCTCCATCCCATTTCCCACCCAGTTCCCTTCCTCTATCTACCTCGTATGAATATTTTATCCCCCCTCGTAAGTGAGATTCAAGTCCTTTGCTTCTTTCTAATGGACCCCATTTATTGATCCTAAGGCTGCCTGAGGTGTGCTGCATAGTATGTCCTAATACATTTTTTTTTTTTTTTGTCAATTTGGAAAGACTCTTTCTTTAAAGACAAATCATAAATTGTCATGTATATTTTATATTAGCTTTCATGTAAACATTGTTGATGGTCTTCAATTAGTGTCATTTTTCTCAACATGTAATTGCATGGGTGCTTTGAAATCTTTCTTCTTCTGAAACCACGTGTGTAACTAAAATAAACAGATAATTTCCTACATATATACAAGTAAGATCAAATTATGAAAAATTGAGCATCTGAAAAATAATAAGTAAGGAGATTAAATTAAAAACCAAACATCTTCCAACAAAGTAAAATACAGGACCGACCAGATGGCTTCCCTGGTGAATTCTATTGGAATTTCCAAAATTAAATTCATTGTGTGAAATCAACTTCAAAAAGCAAAAGAGAATTGAGCTCTATTAAATTCATTGTTAGAAGATGGAGGCATCTTAGGACATTCCAGAGACCTAGGATGGGGGAGGCTCCTGAGAGTTTATGGAGGTAACTCTAGTTGAGATTTCTAGCAGTGGCAGAGAAGGATATTGGAGGGGCCACCTCTTGTAGTCAGTGGAGTGATAAAGACACCAACCCATCCACAAAACCTTCAATACAAAATGTGTTCTGCATACAAGAAGTACAGGGACAAAGATGGAGCATAGACAGAAGAAATGACCAACCAAAGGCCAGCCCAACTTGGGACCCACCTTATAGGCAAGTACTGACAATATTAGTGTTAATCTGTAGTGGTTACAGATTGGGGCCTAGCATAACTGTCCCCTGAGAAGATCCACCCAGCTGCCAGTGGAAACAGATCCAGAGATACACAATCAAACATTTAAAGGAGCTGAGAGAATTTGAAGGAAGAGTTGGGGGAAGGATTAAGGAACACAGAGGGGATAGGAAGTACAGAGGAAGATGGAGAGAGTCACTAAATCATTGAGGCTTCCAGAGTCTTAACCAGCAAAGAGCTTGTCCTATAACCTCACACTCTATAACTCCATCCCTCATGCTCCAAATACATAGCAGATGTCCAGCTTTATCTTCTTACTGGTACTCCAACAACTGAGGCAGGAGCTGAGCCTGAATCTGTTGCCTGCCTGTAAATTCTGCTGCCATAACTGTGCTGCATTTCTTGGCATCACTGGAGAGGATGTGCCTGGTTCTAGAGGGACTTGATGTGCCAGGGTGGGTCTGTAACCAGGGAAGTCCTCCCTCTTCCCAGAGGAGAAAAGAAGGGGAGATAGGGGGAGGGGCTATGCAAGGTGGGATTTAGGAGGAGAGGGGCAGCTATAGTCAGGATGTAAAATGAACGAATGAATGAATGAATGAATAAATAAATAAATAAATAAATGAAGGAAAATTATTATAAGAAAGTCAGATTTTTCTAATCTTGAAAAGTATCTTAAAAAGTTAAAACTTGATAACTTTAATAAATACAGGTGTAAAATTCTCAACCTGAAGATTCAAGGATGGTTCAACATATTAAGCCTAACTATAATTAGTTACATTTTTAGTTGCTATGACAAAGTACATGGGAAACACAGCATAAAGGAGGCATTTATGCCAGTCATATATAATGTAAAAGTAAAAAATACCCATTACTGCTGGGAAGGTCTGGTAAAGTTTCTGTTGGTAGAAAAACAACCTTGGTTCTCTTCACCTGTAAGGATTGGGAAGATAAATGCAGGTGGGGGAGTTTAAAATTGTTGAAGTTCTCTTTGGTTAATATTGATTCAGCTCAGCAGCCAGAGTACATTGGTGGTGTTAACCAAATGGAGGAAAAGTGTTCTTTCCTCCCTTAATCCCCTCTGAAAAATGCCTTCATAGTGGTACCAAAAGTTAGACTACATGATGGATGCCCTAGGCATTTCTCAGTTCAGTCAAGTTCACAGTAAACATAACCATCACTTACTACAAAATGAAATGC
The DNA here is from genome assembly GCA_902729485.2 of Mus minutoides. Classification (NCBI taxonomy): domain Eukaryota; kingdom Metazoa; phylum Chordata; class Mammalia; order Rodentia; family Muridae; genus Mus; species Mus minutoides. Next base: position 2,021,412 of record LR749518.1, on the reverse strand, counting down.
AAATATTGCCCATGCAGTGGAAACATAGAACAAAACTAACATTTTTACATTATAAAAGCTCTCTGTTAGATGGCCTATTTGGCCATCATTGGGAAGAGAGGACCCTTCGTCTGGCAAACTTTATATGTCCCAGTCCAGGGGAACACCAGGGCCAAAAAGTGGAAGTGGGTGGGTAGTGGAGCAGGGCAGAGAGAGTATAGGGGACATTCTGGATAGCATTTGAAGTGTAAATGAAGAAAATACCTAATAAAAAATTGGAAAAATATTTAAAAAAAAAATGAAAACTCCCAGTCGCCACCTTGAATAACTCCTCTCTCCCATCTCCCCTTCTCTCCTTCCCTGGCTACAGACACACACTGGCACATCAAGTCTCTCTCGGACCAGGCACATCCTCTCACACTGAGGTCAGAGGACACAGTTAAAGGAACAAGGTCCACCGGCAGGTAACAAATTCATGTTCAGTTTCTCTTCCAGGAAAAGAAAACATGTTTCTTTGAAGCTGAGAGAAACTCCCAGACTAACTCCACCTAAAAATCTATTAAGAGTATAAAAAGCACAGAAAAGTTGCAATATTCAAAATCATTTTACAAAATTGTATGTCTGTGTAATAACACTGAGCTATCTGCAAAATATATAATGAAAATAATCACATTTAAGATAGCAGTCATATAATAAATACTTAAAATATATTTACTTGGTAAGGTAAAAGATCTATATTCTAAAAGCTATAAACTAATGAAAGCAATACAAGAATATGCAGATAAAGTACCTACAGTCAAGAATTAAAATAAAAACAACTTGTCAACATATTCATTTTAAGAAAATTTATCTACAAAATTAAAAGTACTGGACTTTTATGAATTATCATCACAAAAATAAAATAAAATCCACAAATTAATTTGAAATCACAAATAATTCTAAAAAATAAAATCATTCTTGAGAAAAAGAACAAAGTTGGGCCTACTTTGTTTTTTTTTTTTTCTAAATTTTATTGGTTATTTTATTTATTCTCATTTCAAATGTTATACCCCTCCCTGTTAAACCCTCTATCTCCTCTGCTATCCTCCATGTTTCTATGAAGGTGCTCCCCACCCACCTCTCCCTCTTGTCTCAGAACCCTAGCCCTAGGATTCCAGTATACTTGGTCTTCAAACCTCTACAGGAGCAAGGGGCTCCCCTGCCATTAATGCCAGATAAGGTAATTCTCTGCTACCCATGCAGCTGGAGCCATGCGTCCCTCCATGTTTACTCTTTGGTTGATGGTTTAGTCTCTGGTAGCTTTGAGGGGTCCGGTTGATGGATATTGTCGTTCTTCTTGTGAAGTTGCTAATCTGTTCACCTTCTTAAATCCTTTGCCTAACTCCTCCATTAGGGTTCTCATGCTTAATCTGATGGCTGTATGCATGCATCAGCATCTGTATTGGTCAATCTCTGGCACAGATTCTCAGCGAGACAAAGTGTATTCCAGAACAATAATAATCACAACTAAATGTTAGAAGAATGGACAATGAAACCTAGAGTTATGCAACAAAATAGACACACTGAAAATGAGTAAGTATATATGTATTCATATATGCTTAGGCATCTATCTCTCATGCTCTTAAAATTTAGACCAAATTTATTGTAAAAAATGATGTTAATGCTCAGTTTAACATCTGCATCTGCTATAAAAGTTCCAGGGCTATACAGAGAAACCCTGTCTCGACCTCCCCCCCCCCAAAAAAAAAAGTTCCTATAAAAGCTTTATAGAAGGAAAAAAAAATCCTAAACATCAATATTAGATTTTTTTTTAAATTAAAGGTAGAGACACATGAAACAAAATATAAAAGAAAGAAGTTGTAATCCATAAAACTATAAAAGCTTTTTAAAAATTAAAAATACTACTGTAGATCAAGAAATATTTTCAAGGGGCTTATGCGGTGATGTGTGAATATATTAAATGCAGTAGTAAATTACACATTTCAGTAGCAAAAGGCAGGTAAATTGAGGAAAAATACTTCATTTGTCACTTTTCCATATAGAACATGCATATCATAAACAGGTGTAAGAAATGGTGCTCAGCATCATTCCTCATCAAGGAAAAAAAAAGTCTGATCCACAATAAACGGTCCCCTCACATATGTGTGAACAGCTATTAACCAAGGGGCCAAATATCAGAAGCCTTCTAAAGAATGTGGAGAGAATACAACACTTAAATATCAACTTGATATGATAAACATCATGAGATTCCTCAAGTAAGTAAATGCATGTGATATAGACACCCTATTTCTGAGCACACAAGCAAGGGAGATGGAACAAGTCAGTATCTCTAGAAGAAGAAGTATCGATTTGTTGTTGTTGTTGTTTTACTGTAGAATTTTCACAAACAAATAACAAAAAAAAACAAAGGCCTGCATACAGAGGAACAAGTGAATGAAAAAATGGGGTGTCTACATATGCATGCAATAGAATATGTACCATATATAAGACAAAAACCCCTATCATCTAAAATATTCAGTAACCCTGAAAAGATTATGTTAAGTTTCATTAAGTTTCATTATGTTAAGTTTTCATCAGAAAAGCCACAAATAATGCTGAAATAGACAAAATAGACAAATTGGAAATAAGATTATGGAGGCTGGGATGGAGAGATTTTAGTTTGAGTATTCAAATCTACAACCAATTCTCATTTTAATGATGACTAAGGTTGTTGAACATTTAAAAACTGTTTTTCAGTCCTTTGAGTCTCATCATTTAAGAACTTGTTGGTTCTGTATTCCATTTGTAAATTGGGTTCTCTATAATCTTGATGGTGTTTTGTTTGAGTTCTTTGTATAGTCTAGATACTAACGCTTTGTCATACATCTCCTGATTTCATGGAGACATCATGTTACAGTGAAATCAAGCTGGATCCAACTATAATCTTCTCCTCTACTGACTAGCAATCATAGTCATACATAATCATACGGAAAAGTAACCATCAATCTCACCCAACTATGTAACCTATAACCTACAAAAGTGACTTTCCTTTAAGATATGCTGGTATAATAGTAGCAAAATGTTTTGAGATCAACCTACCCCATGAGATGGAAGCAATGCCTGATACTGTGAGAACACAAAAATGGGCCTATAGATGTCATAATGTCTAAAGGAAATTTTAAGAATTCATACCCTGAGTAAATTCTAGGATATTCCCTATTATACATCAATAAACTATGGAAAGTAATTTTACTTTTAGCCATGTTTAATTGTTTTGTGTTGCTTGTGCATTGTATTGTCTTTTATCTAGCTATAGTTTTCTTTGCAGATTATCATGTCCAGTAATTCATTCTACTTATTTTTATGGGATTAAATACATGTCAACTATAATATATATTAAAGAAACTGAATATTAACATTAGCCCTGATTTGTTGCTTCCAATTACCATGTCTAGTTCTAACCAGTAACAATAAATACTGAAAGAGAATTTTCAGTGAAATACTTTTACCCACTAAAGTTCAGATTATTTATGTCTATTTTGAGAGTCCGATTATTTACTTTTAAAAGTGATTTGTAAAACTATTGCTTCATCTTACATTCTCTTCATATGTGTATATTAATGATGGGATGATTTTAAATAACTCTCATGAGCTATGAAATCAATGTGTCACGTTACAATCAATCAGTATTCATAATTAAATCTTAAGCAATGAATCTCTTACATCAGTTAACTGACACCGTGAATATATGCTTGTTTGCATTATCAGTTAGTTTTCTTTCTTTAAAAGATAGAGGAAAATTAGAGACAAACAATATGTGTATTAATTTTATTTTGATTTCAGGGTAATTAAACTATGTGCCCTGAAGTAGAAATTGGTATTTCAATTATCGAAATTTTAGTTTATCTCCATATAATTAGAATCTTAAGTTATTACCTTTTAATTATTCCTTTACACTTATAAAAATCTGACTGAGTTTCCTCTAATACATTCATTTGAATTCTATGCTTTGAAGCTGATCTGACAGCTGGACTAGAGTCTTAACTACCAAAATTGATTGACATATTGAATCTCCAGAGTTGGCTTTTATTTGGGTGGCCCACTAAGCTTGTCAGCTACAGGCACTTACTTCTTTCTGCTCCTATGATGGGTTTTTACATTCTCATGGAACTAACACTTGGTCCCTTGAAGAATAATGCTATAAAACAATAAATAGACACTAAAATTGATTAAGTGCTTTGAAGTCTTTGATATTATATCAAAAGCAAATAATAACTCATAATTCATGATGGATAAATACAGGGTTTAACTCTTGATTAGAGTACTTTCAAATATGTGCCCTGAGTACAAAAGTACAATGTTTCTTATATTTTAGGGCAGCAAGAGGCACTCAAAACAGTCATAGAAATACATGTGGGACATAAATTAAACATATTTTAGACATATTATATAAAATGCTTTAGAAGAATATTAAGATATTTGTATTTACTCATATATACTCATATGTATCAATAACTGATTTATGTGTGATTATTTATAATTATATATATTTCATCTACATGATATTTTATACTTTGTTTTATTTAAGATAAAGTAAGTTATAACAATCCCAAAGAATTTCAGTATTTGCTTGTAGCAAGTTAAATATGTTAATCACCTGTAGAGAGATGATCCAGTATTAAACAGCATGTACTTCTAAAGAAGATTGGTTTCATTGGACTGTGCAGAGGTTCAAGATGGCCTAGGAAAAAGGTGGGTTGTGGTTTAAGAAGGAAGGTGGGTTGTGGTTTAAGAATACAAGTATTCTAAGTAAATACTTAGAATAACAGCTGAGTCACTCCCATATACAGGAATTTACAATGGCCTAGGAAAAAGGTGAGTAGTAGACTAGAACTGGAACTATGGATAGGGCATGAAGCCCTTGCCCCTGGCTTCTGGAATAAGTTGACTTTAAATAGGGCTGATTTTTCTCTTAGTTGTAACCAGTGCCTGGTTCCTGCCAGTCTTCATCTACACATTTTTCTGTTTTATTTAAAGAGTCATTATGCATCAGATGACTTTAATGTATCTTGGCTGATGCATTACCTAACTTCCTTGTTTTCTTCTGTAATGACTATATAAGTCTGATGCTTGCTTTGAGAAATTACACTCAGATTCAGTCCTCTCTTGTGTTCATGTCTGGTTATCACTCATGAACTCATTGACCACCTGAATACTGGAACCCTGATGCTCCCCTGGTTGAGGGATCACAACTGGGTCTGCCCACTTCAAGTGTTTGATGCCCCAGTGTAGGGGAATGCCAGGGCAGGAAGAAAGGAGTGGGTGGGTGGGTGGGTGGGTGCGTGGGAGAGAACTCTTATAGAGGCAGGGGGACGGTAGATATGATAGAGGGTTTCCAGATGGAAGACTTGTAAAATGGAAAACATTTGAAATGTAAATAAAGAAAATATCCAATTAAAAGAAAAAAAAAAAGATGGATTTCCATTATCCACATTGGGTATCTCTTCTGGGGTCTTCAGATAATTGCACTCACATGTACATAAAGCCACCACAGATATCTGAATATAAATGTAATTTAAAAATAATAATAAATATTTTTAACTATAAGATAACATAAATGAGAATGTTACAGTGATATATTCTCCTTAATTATTATTCATGTTTCTAAAAAGAAAAAAAAAAAAAAAAAGCTCTGTTACAAATTCAACATGTAAGTTCAGAAAATCTGAAAGGAAGGCAGTCTAACTAAAATACTTGTACGTTCTTATTTCATAAACAAAGGAGAATCCTCAGATCAGAATGTTGCTAACATGACCAGAAGAAAAGAAAAGATATTACTCTCAAATGTCCAGAACTGTTTAGACATTTTTAATAAAAATTATTATGCATACTACTTAATAGATAAATCCAGCACAAATTTTATTTCCGGTATTGCAGTTAATGATATTATCTGTGAAAACAAATATAAAAATAACTTCCATCAATAGGCACTCATATTTAGGAAAAAACATAAATAGATGTTTATGAACATCCTCACTGGGAAAGATTCTTTCAACTTTTACACCCACTATGTATGAGTGAAATGCTAACCAGAAGATAATTTGTCATGACAGGCTTCTACAAAATTCAAAATCACAAACTGAAATACACAAAAAAATATGAGCATACAGTAAGAAGAAGTGGCAAACAGAAGATATACTATACAGTGTCCTAATATTCTAAATCACAATTTAATAAAACAGGCTAAGAGGACTTCTGAAGTATACTGATACAATCACATTTATTTGGAAAAGACCAAATAAATAAAAGGACATTTACCAAGAGTAAATACACCCTGTATTCCATAAACCCTTTAACTTGTCCTTTACTGTACAGATCTCAACATCATCATGAATTTTACATTTTCTCTATTTCAGGCAGTCATTTATTTACTTTTCTACATCTTTGAAAATGTGTTGTATCTTGTAATTAACATAAGTTTATGGCTTAATTGGTAGTATTTTCTTTAGTAATACAAACAATGAAACTGTATTTTAGGATGATGAATTGTGGCATTTTAAAAATAATCATTTGACAATTGTATTCATTTTCTAAACGATGTGTGATAACTGCATACATGTTCAGATGCTGAAAAGTATGCAGCTGCCATACAGCAAGGTCAGAATGGAAGCTGCAAAACGTGCACGTGATCTTGTACAGTACAAAATACATTATTATTTGGAAAAAGAGACATTTTCTCAGCAGAAAACAATGAATTGTGATTTACAATCTAGTGTCTTTTGGCAGAATGCATATGTTCTAACATATTTATATTCCGATAGTAAGTAGTGTACATAATGAGAATATAATTCATTTGTATCTTAAGGTACTTTTATTATAAAAGGATTATTTATAAATATAATGAATTAACTAAAATGAACAAATGATATCGCTTGCAAACTAACATTTATAGTTACTCAATCTGAAAAGGGTTAATTTCTAAACAGATTAAGATAATTTAGACAATCTTTTCCAGATGATACAGCCTGTTGATGTAATTTTTTTTTCATGAATTCAAGTAATAGATTTTGTGCTATCAATCACAGCCTTGGAGTTTTAAACAACTAACTCTGAAAGCTCTAATTTATTTCTTGTAATGTGTTTGCACACTGTCTACATTTTAAAAGTATTGTAGGTTATAATAACAATACAAAATAACTGTAATATGAAATTTCCTCTACCTTACCAAGAACTACTTCATGGACTTCATAGAGGGGAAGCACATTCACTGACCTCTTCAAGTGCATGCTCACATTTTTTTTTTTTTAAATAAAAAGTACGTGAATTAAGATTGAGTGCATTATAAAATCTGGACCCCTGGATACACATGTACATAAGTATAAACACATGTATGTATCGAGCTTGGGCTTCAGATCAGCTTGCTTTTAGATTAAAAGAAGAAAAAAAAATAACCAATAAATGGATGGATGACATAATTTCAGCCAGCAGTGAAGGCTGTGAGAAAACTGCTCTGTAGCTCAAGAGATGGTGATAGAAGAAGGCAATGTTAGGTATGATGACCATGTCAATGTGGATGAGTGAGCCTTTACACAAAGAGGTCCTGA
>LR749518.1:1950099-2013750 GCA_902729485.2 Mus minutoides | reverse complement strand
TCTCTCTCTCTCTCTCTCTCTCTCTCTCTCTCTCTCTCTCTCTCTCTTATTCTTTAAACATTTTTGGCAGTCCAATCTTTATCCCTCTCAATGTCTGCCCTCTGACTTTATATACTTCCCCCCTCTGCCCAGTCTCCAAGAGGATGTCCCTCACACTCCTACCCCACCAGTCCTCCCCACTCAAGTCTCAGTGGGTTAGGTGCATCTTTGCTCACTGAGGCCAGACTTGACATTCCTCTGCTGTATATGTGTTGAGGGCCTCATATAATTGGTGTATGCTGCCTGATTAGTACCTCAGTGTTTGAGCAATCTCAGGGGTCCAAGTTAGTTCAGACTGCTGGTGTTCCTACAGGGTTGCTCTCTGCCTCAGCTTCTTTTACCTTCCCCTAATTCAACCACAGAGTCACCAGCTTCTGTCCATTGGTTTAGTGTAAATATCTGCCTCTGCCTCTGACACGTTCAGCTGCTTGTTGGGTCTTTCAGAGTGCAGTCATGCTAGGCTCCTGTATCAGAACACCATAGTATCAGTAATGGTGTCAGGACATGGAGCCTCCCCTTGAGTTGGATCCCAATTTTGGCCTGTATCTGTGCATCCTTTTCCTCAGTCTCTTATTCATTTTTATCCCTGCAGTTCTTTCAGACAGGAATAATTCTGGGTCAGGATTTTTGCTTGTGGGATGGCAACCCCATCCCTCCAATTGATGCCATGTCTTTGTACTGGAGGTGGTCTCTAAAAGTTCCCTTTCCTCACTAACAGTGTATTTTATCTAAGATCTCTCCCTTTGAGTCCTGAGAATCTTTCACCTCGCAGGTCTCTGGTACATTCTAGAGGGTTTCCCAACCTCCTACATTCTGAAGTTGCGTGTTTCCATCCTTTCTGCTGTCCCTGTTCGCCCCCAGTACATGATCATGTTCTCCTCTTTCCATTCCTGTCCCTTTTTATCCAGGTTTCTCCTTTTCCCCTCTCCCATGATTGCTTTCTTCTCCCTCCCAAGTGGGTCTGAGGCATCCTCACTTCGGCCCTTCATTGTGTTGGCCTTCTTGAGTTCTATGGATTTTATACTGGGTATTCTGTACTTTGGGGGCTAATATCCAGATATTAGTGAGTACATACTATACATGTCATTTATCGTCTGGGTAACCTCATTCAGGATGATACTTTCTAGTTCTATCCATTTGCCTTTAAAACTCAATAACTTGTAGATGCTCTGAAAAGTTCTCAGAAATATCATGTGCTTAAGAAAATTTGAGAGGAACAGCAAAGATGAGCATGCTAAGCATAAAAACACACTTCATTGTGACATTTAATATCATATCTAGCACATTATATTGCATTTTTATCATTAATTTTTTATACTCCAGTCATTGTCCCCCTGCCATTCTATACTCTGACACTGCCTCATCCAATTCCTCCTCCCTTGTATCCAAATGGATGTCCTTATACCCCACACTCCACACGACACACCCTACACCCCACACCCCAGACTAGGCTTCTGTATTCTCTGGGGCTTCAAGTCTATCAAGGGTTAGATGTGTCTTCTTTCATTGAGGCAAACTTGCAGTTCTCTGCTGTATATGTGTCTAGAGCCTTGGACCAGCTAGTGTATGCTGCCTTGATGGTAGGTCATTGTCTGAGATATTTCAAGAGTCTGGGTTAGTTGAGACTGCTGGCCTTCCTATGGGGTCACCCTCCTCCTTAGCTTCTTCCAGCTTTTCCTCATTTCAACCACAGAGTTCCCCAGCTTCCGTCTATTGGTTGGGTGTAAGTTTGATTCTGTCTCAGTCAGTTTCTTGTTTGTCATCTCAGAGAACAGCCATGCTAGGCTCCTGATTGTAAGTACATTATAACATCATCAATAGTGTCAGGCCTTAATATAAAAATGTTACACTGTTTTTCAAAATTCCAAATAGTACATTCTATTACGTATTTGGTACAGGTTTCTGTGACATACTATATTTCTAAGATTCAGGTAAACAATTGTGTGAGTTATCATGCTGTAAAAATTGTTACTCTGTGCTGAATACCTCATTGAAGTTAGGCAATTAGGATGACTACCTCATTGAAGTTAGGCAATTCTAGTAGTTAGACAATTAGAAAATATGCATTACATAAAATACTTTCCTCTTATTATACCTTATAATTCTCCAGTGTCAAATATTGCCTGTTTAAATGATAAGAATGCTGAATGCTTTTGAGATCACACTTCTTCCTTTTATTCCAGCAAATTTAGTGGTGGTGGTGGTGATGTGTGTGTGTGTGTGTGTGTGTGTGTGTGTGTGCATGTCTGCATGTCTGCATGTATGTCACATTTACTTTCCCAGAGTTGTGGTGTGCATTGTTATCTATGTTTACGAATGAAAATACATTTACTCTTCTCATGTGTCCATGATTAAGGTCCCATCCACTAGCTGCCATCAGTCCATTAACTAGGCTGTGAAACGAAATATGGCCCTTAGTATTTTGCCTTAATGAATCCCAATATTAATCTCCCATAAAACCCATCCATCAGGAAGAATGAGAATCGAAGCTGATGATCTTGCTACTCTTCCCTCACTGTGAAAAGAGAGCCAAGAGCAATCCTTGTAGTACATTCATCAGAAATGTGATCAAGCCAATTAAAATGCACACATTCTGGAACTTGCCTTTTATCTGACATCCACCAGGGGTATTTGGTTTGTTTGAATGGCCTTAACATTCTTTTTTCCATGCCCACTGTATTGTTTCTTGCTGCCGTTAACCAGCATCAGATTACACAGAATCAACTGGAAATGATGAGTGGACATTTGCTCTGCGTACCTCTGTGACATGATTTGCAGCCTGTTTTCCTACCAGGATAGTACTCTTTAGGCATAGCCTGGGGTGGAAAGGGAATTTGGCGTGTTCCTCTGCACCACATTACTTTTGTGAGAGGAATCAAAGGGACATATAAAATTTCAATCGAATAACACTCTCTATTTGGGAATTACTTTCATCTCATTCAAACAACTTCCCATTGGTATAAAGGCTTTTGATATCTGAATGGCAAAGCTTATATTACAAGGAATATGTGTTTATTATAGTCGGATTTCTGCAGCTATATCCTGTGTATTTCATTTTTATTGTGTGCATTTCCACCAGACGTTTTCTCATCTCAGGTTTCTCATTCTAGTTATCCAGACCCTGGGACAATCAGGCTTAGTCAGTGTCACCTGTTAAAGCCACACTCTCTGTATCACTTCAGAATTTTCAATTACTACACAAGATTATGCTATCTAGTCATTTCCTTTTAACTCTTTCTGTAAATGCTATCTATCCCTCTTTTCAACAATAAAAGGAAAAAGTCATAAACATGAAGTGATAATAAATAATATCATACTAAAATTAAAATAGTGGGTATTTTAATTTTACTTTCTAATTTCACATTAATCTTTTCTTTAGAAAAATTCCAAAGGGCTATTCGTGAAAATAAATGTCAAATCCTTTTCCTTGAATTCCAGCTTTACAGTATTTGATCCAAAATCATGAACATGGGAGAATACATCACTTACCTTATTATTTTTGTGTAATTATTAATGTTAATGAATGCAATTGTATTTATACATAGGTAATTGTTAAGATAATTTAAATATGATCATATTTCTGTTGCTATAGTTATATGTTAAATCCTTTCAAATTATGCTTCCAGGATAAACAATACAGTAGAAAAGATGCAATTATATAATTTAAATGGTAAAAATTGTAATGTAATACTTGTACTTAAATAAATTTAAGAATGTAACATTTACAAATCTACAGTAGTATGTCCAAATGTTACTAATCATTACCATATATGATGATTATTCAATGAACTTATACATTTCAGTGTTCTCCTGGTATTTTACTTACCAATATCATGAAAAATAAATAATCTTTTAACAAGTTTATGATATTCATGATGAAAGTATGAAAAATGATATTCTAACATATGCATAGTGCTCTGAAAATTCTGATGGATTTAGAATGGATTCTTACCATAGTGGTATGACAATAATTTTGATATTGCATGTTTACAAATATTACTGAAATATATAAAGCCATACTCAATTAAGTATATACTTTTGAATAATTTGAATAAATTATATAGTTTTTGATATTTATGTGCATAAGTAAATGGATGATATTTATAATGATTTAATTTACCATAGCAAATAAATTTTTATTAATGTAGAGAGAAATAACAGGTTACTATGGAATGTTTCAGAAATGTTAATGAAGTATATATGACTGTACCTGAAAATGTTTATGAGAATTTTTTACAAATTAGAAATCTAAATAACTCATCATTGTGCCTTCTAACATGATGATACATAAAAAAAAAAAAAAAAAAAAAAAATCCATGGTGATTTGAATGAGAAATGTCCCTAAAAACTTCACCTGTGTCTCACTCATCTTGTGTTGGGGGCACTGTTTGTGGAGGAGAATAAATGCTGAACATATACATCTCTGTATCTGAGTTTTTGTATCTTATATCTTCCCTTTACATCCAGGTAACTTCTGTACTTCGTGTTTGTAAATAAAATTGTAATCTCTCAGCTTCTCGATACAGTTGTCTGCTAACTTGGATCTCACATGATTATTGATTGATTCTAACTTTGGAACTATAAGTCAAAATACACTACTTCTTCTATAAGTTGTGTTGACTGTGGCATTGTATTCAAGCAACAAAAATGTATTAATACTATATCATTATGTATTTCCATGAGGCAGTTAAGAAAAGGAATAAACTGCCAATGCAACCATCAGAGTATGAGAAAACCTGAGTTGGAATTGACAGGAAGGCAATGATACACACCAAAGAAGAGATGATGCTTCCAACAATGGGTGTTGATCAAGCTGAAGAACTACATGTAGAAGAATGGATTTTGCTTTGTCTCTGAACCTGCAAAAAACCACATATTTCTAAATGGAGCAAAGGTCTCAATATACAGATACCTTCATTCTGATAGAAGAAGAACTAGGAAATAAGACTAAATAGCACAGAAAAACAGAAACAAAAGCAAAACATTATGGACAGTACTCCAGTATTGTAGGGATCAATACCAACAATCCATAAATTGGACTGCATTAAACTAAAAGTTTTCTGCACTGTAAAGGACACCATGATTTAACTGAAAAGGTGGTGGTAAAAATAGTTAAAAACAGCTTTAGCATCCATCCATCTAACAGAAGATTAGTATCTAGAATATACAAAGAAAAAAATAAAAGAAAATAAGAAAAAAAAAAGAGTAAGGAAAAACAACCCAATTGAAATGAGGCATGGCACTAAATACTTTTACAACCTTATCCAAGATGAAAATTAAAATTACTTTGATATTTCAACTTACACCAGTGTTTTAAATTATATTTGTAACTTTTATATTTCTGTAACAATACACTACAATTTTATTATAAAATAAATCATTTACTCTGACTTATGATTTCCGAAGTTTTGAATCCATGATGTTGGAGTACAAACACAACTGGAAATTTTTATTCATAAGGTGTGGCAGTGGAGAGGTAAGCACTGGGAGCCTTTCAAAACATCTAAGCTCATCTCTAGTGATTCAGTTCCTCCAACAACCTCCAAGGCTCTTAATCTTCACTGATCAATTACACCAGTTGAGAGACAAATATTGATATATACATGAGTTTATATGGGTCATTTTCATTCAAACCACCTTAATCCATTCCTACTCCAGACAAGCTTGTATCTGTATAGTAATGCAAAATACCTTCATTCCAACTTCAAAAGTCCCCATAGACTTTTAGTCTCAACACTATTTATAGGTACATACACCTGTTCCGAGACCCGAGGCAATAACTTAATCATAACCTCTACAACCAAAAAGCAAATTATATATTTCCAACAAGGGGTGGCACAACACAGGATAACCTAAGGAGGCCTTGGTCTTGTGAAGGCTAGATGCCCAGTGTAGGGGAATACCAGGACAGGGAAGATGGAGTGGGAGTAATAGTTAGCCGGGGAGGGGATGGGATGGGGGGGGTTAAGAGGGGAAATGAGGAAAGGAGATAAAATTTGAAATGTAAATAAAGAAAGTATCTAATAACAAAAGGTAAAGAAAAGACAATGGGGAAATGGGGGAATACTGAAGAAATACTGAACTAAACTAAAGAAAGACAAAAAAAAAAATCGCAAATTCCAAGTACAGTTGCTCAGTGTCTTATGTCAAAATGGTTTAATGACTGGGCTTCCCAGCATTAATTACTTCTCTCTCTTTGGATACTAACCCCCTTTTATGAAGCTCTCCTTGGCAGATATCCTTCAGCTCTGGTATATTTAACATCCTGGAATCTTTAACAAAATCTGCCCTTTATGTTTACATATTAGTATAATGGCTACTCAAGACCTCTATGCTGTGATTCTACTGCATCATGTGTGGCCTTGATGGTCCTCATTAACTCTGGAGTAAGAGTTTACAACTTCTATACTCATGTGACCTTCATGACAGTAACAATAGAAGTATGTAGATAATATCAAGTTTGACTATCATCTTGTATTCACTGAATCAAACTGCAGCAACATTTAATTCATTAATTATTTAATTAATTGACTTACTTATTTGTTTTCTTGTTTAATTTATTGTGTGTTTTTCATCCCCAGAGCAGAGAATTTCTCACACATTTTAGTTTTAGAAGTTGCAGATTTCTCTGTGCGGTGTTTGCCCCAAGTAATACCCCTCTCTATTCTGTTGTAGATCAAACTTTCATTTGTCTTTTTTCTTGTAGCACAAACATTAGCTCCAAAATTAAATTAAATTTCTTGATCCTTTTCTCTCTTTATGTATTGTATTTACTCTTTTACGTTATAGAAATGCATAATAGTGGTAACATGTAACTACATGACAGAGAATCTATTATTCTGTCTTAAAGAGTCAACTGTGCAATGAAAATTAGTCCATTATTTTCCAATTAAGCCTCAGGCATATTCTTAGCATAGAGTAGAAACATGTACATTTTCCCAAAATATGATGAGAATGGCTTCTTGCCCTGTGCATAATATCAATCCCCTGTGGAACCTTAGAGCTGGGCTTCTTAATTCACTTTTCTCTCAGAGCTTTAGTCTTTGAAGCTCCCTCCAGGATGACCCATTAAGGCCCACTTACAGCATTCAAACACTTTTCTAGTCCAATATCCCCAAATCTTACATATTTCTAATAGAATCAGTTTTATAAATTCTGTTACATCAGTATGCAACTCACAGATACCGAATCTGTAATAGTTACTTCTTTATTGCTGTGGTGAAACATCTCTACTGGAGCAAGTTATAACAGAAAGAGTTTAATTTAGTTCGCAGATTCAGACAGAGTTAATGAGAGTATAGCTAAAGAACAGCTGAAGGAGGACATCTTGATCCATACCCATGATGCAGAGAAAGAGAAAATTTTAGAAATTCTAGGAGGCATTTTTTGTCTTGTTTTTGTTGTTGTTGTTTGTTTATTTGTTTAAATTTAATTTGATTTGTGATTCATTTTTTCCACTCCATATTCCATTCCCCACCCCTTCCAACTCACCCTCCAACTTTTCCATGGCCCTACCTCCTACCCACCATACCCTGTCTACATATGATTGCCCCACCCTCCAATCTATCTGACCTTTAAACTCACTGGGGCCTCCAGTCTCTGGAGGATTAGGTGCATCATCGCTGAATGAACATAGACCTAGATGTCATCTACTGTATGTGTATTGGGGGCCTCATATCAGCTGCTGTATGCTGTCTGTTTGGAGGTCCAGAGTTTGGAAGACCTCGGGAGTCCAGATTAACTGAAACTGCTGGTCCTCCTATAGGATCACCCTTCTCCTCAGCTTCTTAAAGCCTTCCCCAATTCAACCCCAGGGGTCAGTTGCTTCTGTCCATTGGTTGGGTGCAAATAACTGTGTCTGACTCTTTAAGCTGCTTGTTGGGTCTTTTGTAGGGCAGTCATGATAGATCCTTTTTTGTGAGTTCTCCATAGCCTCAGTGATAGTGTCAGGCCTTAGGACCTCCCCTTGAGCTGGATCACACATTGGGCCTGTTGTTGGACCTTCTTTTCCTCAGGCTCCTCTCCACTTCCATCCCCGTAATTCTTTCAAACAGAAACAATTATGGGTCAGAGATGTGACTGTGGGATGGCATCACCATCCCTCACTTGATGTCCTGTCTTCCTGCTTGAGGTGGGCTCTATAATTTCCCTCTCCCTACCTTCTGGCATTTCATCAAAGGTTGCTCCCTGTGTATAGTTTGTGTCTCTTACCTCCCAGGTCTCTGGTGCACTCTGGGGGCTGTCTCCCCAACCTCCTATTTCCTGAGGTTGCCTGTTTACATTCTTCCTGCTGGCCCTCAGGGTTTTTCAGTCCTTTTCCTTCAGACAGTACCAGATCAGGTTTCCCACTCTCTGCCTCCATCCACTTTTCCTTCCAAGTCCTTCCCTCCCTCTCTCCCTCCTCACTTATGCTTGCTTTCTTCTCTTTCCCAAGTGGGACTGAGGCATTCTCACTTGGGCACCTTAGCTTACAAAAAGAGATCAAGGGGATACAAATTGGTAATGAAGAAATAAAGGTATCCCTATTTGCAGATGATATGATTTTATACATAAGAGACCCTAAAAATTCTACCAGAGAGCTTCAACAGCTGAAAAACAGCTTCAGCAAAGTGGTCAGATATAAAATTAACTCAAATAAATCAGTAGCCTTCCTTTATACAAAGGATAAACAGGCTGAGAAAGAAATCTTGGAGGCTTTATAAACCCCCAATCTTACCTCTAGTGACATAATTCCTTAAAAAACTTCCAGTTATCCCAACTCTTCCCAAACACTCCCAGCAATTGGGAACCAAGCATTGAAATTAAAATATATATGGATCAAAGCAAAAACACCTCATCAGAATGGGTAAGATTATAAAATGTCAAGACAAATGATAACATGGATAAGGAATAAGGGGACACTTATTCACTGATGGTAGAGTTTTTTTTTTTTTTTTTCATTTTATTTTATTTTATTTTATTTTATTTTATTTTATTTTATTTGACAGGATTTCTCTTTATAGCCCTGGCTGTCCTGGAACTCACTTTGTAGACCAGGCTGGCCTCGAACTCAGAAATTTGCCTGCCTCTGCCTCCTGAGTGCTGGGATTAAAGGCGTGCGCCACCACACCCAGCAATTGTGGAGTTCTAACCTGCAACATTCATTGAAAATTCATGTGGGAGTTCCTTAAATATTTAAAATAAGTATTCCCCAGTATCAAGCTATAACACTGTTAGATATGTTTACAAAATAGTCCTTATCTTAAAATAGAAATATCTGCTTATTCATGATCTTTGCTGCTGTATTCAAGAGTCAAGAAATGGAAAAATTCGTTGTCTAGGAACTGATGAACAGATAATTAAAAGTGATATAATTACAATGAAGACTACAATTTAACTATGAAAAATAAAATTATAAAACTTATAACTTAATGGAAGAAGCTGTATATAGTCATTCAAATGAGATAACCTAGACAAAAAAAAAAAGACAAATATTTGCATCATTTCTTTCATTTGTAATTGTTAGCTTTGAATTTTCAGATATGTGAGTTGCAAGAAATACCCAGGAATAAGGGACAGTGGCAGGGGTACTTCTAAGGGAAGGAACATCTAAAAGAGTAATATCTGACGCTGGAAAGGTTGCTCTGTGGTTAAGAGCATTTGTCATTATTTCAATGAGCATGGGCTTTATCACTAGAGCCCACAAGTTGTCTGTTACTCCAAGACTTAATACTGATCACCCCATGAACTGAGGATGTACTTGGGATATAAGCATGTTTACCAAATTTATATTCAGGCTAAATACAGATACACAAAACAAAATTAATAAATCTGAAAAATTGTAATGTAAGCATAGATTTAAATGTTAAAGGGAACACATGGAATGGGAAGGATTAAATTGTGGCTGTAGAGAGCTGGCCAATATAGAGGCAAAATGATGTAGAGGGATAGCATTAAAGATCTGCCTGCTAGTGTTGAAGCTTACTATCTACACAGAAGTATTTAAACACAGAGACTAAATAAAAGACAGACATTGAGGCAAAGAGTCAAAATGGGTCTACACCAAACAAAATGGTGTTACTGCTATAGACACCATAGAAGAACAAGTAAAATTCCCAGGGAAAGGGAATATGTTAACTCGTTTTAAACTAGCTGCAAATAAAGTGCTTCAGACACTTCAGACATTACAGACAATCATCAATTCAATTTGTCACCCTCAAGGCCTTGACAAAAAGGCCATATGGCTGTCGCTACCAGCTTGATATGTTCATGTTCTGTCACTATATACTTAAGTGATAGAACATGGACATATCAAGCTGGAGGAGACTTGGAATATCTAGGCTAGCTTTCATGCTGCATTGAAATACAATGCTCACTATTAAAGGAGAAAATAAGCAAACATTTTACACATCTGTGAAACTACCTGGAGAGAAAATTGTATTGTTATAATAGTGGCATAAAGATAATGGGAATAACCAACCACTTTATTATTGGATAAGATAAGAACCATACCTGTCATCATTCCATATATTGTCATAGGCAATAGGGGAAAAAAACTACTAAAAAATAAATCTGCTAAAGGTATATAATACTAAATCCACTCATAATAACCACCATTATATCCATAAATTAATGTCACTCTCAGTTCTCAACAGGGAAACTTTTATCTGCAATAAATGTAAATTACTATAGATTCCATAATGGTTCAATTGCATAAAATAACTGGTAAGTGCTCAGTCCTCAATTAGACATTTTTATAATATCCTATCCTCCCAGGGCATATGGAGCAAAAAGAAGTAAAAGACTATAAGATACAAATGTGATAAATGAATATGAAGAAATGATGTCCGGCTGATATTACACATCAAACTTATAGTGATTATGACAGCATTCAGAAGATCCACAAATACTCAAGCCAGACTAACGCCATCCACATCCTGCTGAGGGCAAGGAGAAACATAATCTTACTCTTGACCATAAACTTGTGAGCAATTCATAGCTTCTAGATGAAGAGAAATTCGTTTCCTTTCTTTATTCTTTTCTAAGAGAGTTGCCTCTGTTAAGAGGATCATACTTAATGCAAGACCATAGATTCAATAATATATTGGCAGCACAAATTAAGCCCAATTGGTGAAAAAAGAGAAAAGGAAAAACCAAGATATTCAAATCAAGAGATTTAAATTCAGTGATTACAAATAATAAGAAAGCATTAAAGTAGAATGGTTTATTAGTGGTAAGAATCATTTCAGATCAAGAAAGGGATGAGAGAAGAGAGTACAAATGGTGTTCAAAGTAAATAAATTTTTTCATATGAAGATATTGAATTGTGAAAAAAATTTAAAAATAGTGTCTTTTAACTAGGCTTTAATGCTCTTCAAAAGATTATTCATTTATTTTTATAACTAATAGCATCTTTACTTACTTTGAATAATAATGCAAAACATTCAACATGGTATATGTATAGTTATCTGTAAGAGTTTGACTGGCAGAGAAAATTCAAATGATTCATCTTCCCAGAATTTTTATCCAACTGAGAAAAGTACAGTGGCTCAAAAGGTATGTGTACTAGCTGGTTTTGTGTGTCAACTTGACACAGGCTGGAATTATCACAAAGAAAGGAGCTTCATGTGTTTTGCAAATTGTTTCTTGTGTAGTCTAAATTTCTGGACTAATATCCACTTATCAGTGAGTGCATATCATGTCTATTCTTTTGTGATTGGGTTACTTAACTCAGGATGATAGCCTCCACATACATCCATTTGCCTAAGAATTTCATAAATTCATTGTATTTAATAGCTCAGTAGTACTCCATTGTGTAAATGTACCACATATTCTATATCCATTTCTCTGTTCTGGGTTCTGGGACATCTGGGTTCTTTCTAGTTTCTGGCTATTATGAATAAGGCTGCTATAAACATAGTGGAGCATGTGTCCTTATGACATGTTGGAACATCTTCTGGGTATATGCCCAGGAGAGGTATTGCTGGATCAATTGGTAGTACTATGTCCAATTTTCTGAGGAACTGCCAGACTGATTTCCAGATTAGTTGTACCAGCTTGCAATCCCACCAGCAATTAGGGAAGTGCCTCCATGAGATCCAGCTAAGGGGCATTTTCTCAATTAGTGATCAAGTGGGAAGGGCCCCTTTTCGGTGGTGCTATCCCTGGGCTGGTAGTCTTGGGTTCTATAAGAGAGCAGGCTGAGAAAGCCAGGGAAGGCAAGGAAGTAACATCCCTCCATGGATTTTGCATCAACTCCTGCTTTCTGACCTGCTTGATTTCCAGTCCTGACTTCCTTTAGTGATGAATAGCAATGTGGAAGTGTAAGCTGAATAAACCCTTTGCTCCCCAATTTGCTTCTTGGTCATGATGTTTGTGCAGGAATAGAAACCCTGACTTAAGTCAATGTTATTTCCCCTTGCCTTTCTGTAACATTGAAGTGAATCTAGTCCTTAACAAAACCTCTGATATTACTAAATAACACATCTCATAACAAACCCCATTAAGTTCTGGCTCCTAGAATCTTTATTCTTCCTCTGATATATTGATCCTGAGCTTTAGTTGAGGGAATTGTTTTATAGATTCAAACATTGGGACTGGACTTCACAACACTAACGTCATGTTGTGTTTTTCTATAATTCTCTCTCTCTCTCTCTCTCTCTCTCTCTCTCTCTCTCTCTCTCTCTCTCCCTCTTTTCCATTATGGTGATGACTATAGACAAATAGATAGATAGATAGATAGATAGATAGATAGATAGATAGATAGATAGATAGATAAATAGATAGATAAATAGATAGATAAATAGATAGATAAGTAGATAGATAGATAGAAGTAAGATCAAATAGTTTGAGTATAATTAGGGGATATATTGGTTTAATAAAATGCATACTACTAGTACTGGCTCATGGGCTATGTTTTGAATATGGAGAATGGGTTCTTTTTTATTGAGTGGGTCTTAGGTACTATAAGAGAGCTGATATTTACCACTAGGGTAAATGTGTGACACTACTGAACTCATTAGGTTTATCATATTATATTGTTTATTATGGTTGTTCACAGCTGTCATAGCTGGGAAGGACTGCTAATCACTTCTCTCCTTTGGAAGCTTGTGGAATGTCTTCAGGTACATGTTTTTCTCAGCGGTAGTTCCTTAATTGAAGATATATAACACAGAGTAACTACATATGGAAAAAAAGTATAAAGTGTATATAAGTGAAGGATGCTAGGTTAGAAGAATACTAGAAGACTACAGCTGGTATGAAAGAGGAAATGAAGTAATGGAGAAGGTCCTGCATCTGTGGATGGAGGAGGGATGTCAGTGCACAAGTAGAAAGAGATACAAGGGAAACATGATTCCAAATTTTTTTTTGAAAAATCCTTAAGGAATCGTGCTCTTTTGTACTTATAATTTTTAAAAGAATTCTTCTTGTCTTATTTATAAGAATATAAATCTGTCTCCAATTTGCTACCGATATGGCTGTGCCATAATGTTTTTACACTCAATATATGATAAGCTATACTTAAGCAAAGCAAGCATTGTTTTAGAAAAGATTAAGGAAACATTTTTTGATTTCTGCTTAGTATCTCAGATTTGGCCTTCTTAATGTCATGTATCTAATTAGTTGCAACAAGGGCTGCCTAATTTAGGTCATTGCTTAGTGATGCATCAGTGAGCAAAATTTGCTGTTTGGTTGTGTCAGCTTTCTAAGTATACCACAAATGTAAAATGATCTGTTAATACATAGTCTTTTTCCTGCTTCCATAATAATGAAGAGAGGGATGGGAGGGGAACAGTTGGTCTTTTATATTTTTTTCTTTATTTGACCAAGTTACTTTCCACCATACAATATTATAAATTTTACTTGCATATCCATGTTTAATCATTTCTTTCAATTTCATTAGCTCATTTTTTGATGTCTGCCTGTTTGTTTGTTTTATAATAAAGAAGAACACATCCCACATGTTGGGCAGGTGCCCTACAACTGAACTATATATCTACAATGTCATTCTTTTGAAATTTTTAAATTGGACAGTTATGTCTCCTATCTGCAAGTATAACAGTATTGTTCATAATGTCAGGGACTTGTTCTTAACAGTGGGATGGGGTTTCAATTGACTAGGTTATTGGTGGGCCATTACTTCAGTCTCTGCTCCAAATTTGTCCATGCCATTCTTTTAGACACAGGAAAAATTTTGGGTAGGAGTAAGATTTATGTCCTTATGTATCCACTGGGGATTCTGCCTGGCTACCATACTTGGCCTCTTCAGGTCCCATGTCTCAGCTGTTATGCATCTTGGCTATACTCACCTCCATTGACTCCAGGCAACCTCTCCCATCTCAGGTTTCTGGGATCTCCTAATGATTCCCCTCCCACACCTCCTACCATCACCTCAGCATCTGCAGATTTCTATTCATCCTCCTGTCACTCTGTGACTCACTCCTGACTCTCCATACACTATACACCTTATCCTTCCATTCCTTTCTCACTCCCCTCTTCCTTCAATGATTATTTTGTTTCTCCTTCTGTGATTCAAGCATCCTTGCTTGAGCCTTCCTTCTTATTAACCTTCTTTGTATGTATGTGGTGTGTCATAAGTATTCTGTGCTTAATAGCTAATATACAATTATCAGTGAGTACATACCATGCATGCCCCTTTGGGTTTAGTTATCTCACTCAGATTGATGTCTTCTAGTTCCAGCCATATGCTTGTAAAATCTATGATGTCCTTGTCTTGAATAGATGAATAATATAACTGTCCTCTGAAAGTCTCTACCCAGCAGCTGACTGAAACAGATGCAGATATCCACAGCCAAACATTGTAGGGAGATCAGAGATTCTTATGGAAGAGTTGGAGGAAGGATAGAACACTCTTAAGGGGATGGGAATCCCACAAGAGAACCAACAGACCTCTGGGAGCTCTCAGAGACTGATCCCTCAACCAAAGAATACACAAGGACTGGAATGATATCCCTGACACATAGGTAGCAGCCATTCAGCTCAGACTCCATGACCCACCCTCCTCCTACTGCACCCCCCCCCCAAAAAAAAAAAAACTGCAGGGAAGGCTTTTTCTAAACCTGTAATCTGACTGTGGTGTCCATCCATTTCCTAACAGGGCTGTCCTGTCTTGATTTAGTAGGAGAGGATGTGCCTAATCTGGCAGAGACCTGATAAATCAGCTTGGGGTGATATGAAGGAGGTTCCTGCCTAAAGGTGAAGTGAAAGAGGGAATGAGGGGAGGGACCCTGTAACTGGGGACTCAGAAGGGGGCAGCAATTTGGATATAATAAATAAATATTTAAAACTAACAAACAAAACAAGCAATACAAAAATTTTAAATAAGAATTTGGTTGCTATTCAGGCTGGACTTTTTAGTCTGTTCCTGAGGAAAGACTTGCACTTCTGGTAGCCCTGCTTCAGCCTCCCTCCCAAGTATCTCCAGTTGGAAGCATAGCTTTCATATATTCAATGATCACTGCTTTAATAACCTTTGACTCATGATCTGTTCCATTTATTGCCCACGAGAGATATTGATACTAAGGAGCATATTAGTTACCTTCTCATTACTCTTGGGAAAAAAATGCCAGATAAAAAGCAATTTAAGAACTGAAATTTTTTTACAATACTCTAAATTTCAACTTGATGAGATTTAAGTATCACCAAGGAAATAAAACCCTGGGCATGCCAATGAGAGGTTTTGTTTTGTTTTTGTTTTTGATTTGGTTAACTATAGTGGGTAAACTCAAACTAAATATGAACATACCATCTCAAGACTGAGAACTAGACAGCATAACAATGATAAATGGAATTAAGTAGTATTATTCCTCATTCTCTGCATCATGGTAATGGGTGCAATATCAGCAGCTCCCCAAGCTTTTGGAACCACTATGGTGGACTACATTCTTTCAAATCTTAAGATTAAGTAAATCCTTCTTTCCCTGAGTTTCATTTGTTATGTTTCTCACAGTAGTGAAAAAAGTAACTGATGCAGAAATTGCCAACTTTTAAGATATGTTACTGGGGTTAACCTGAACATGCAGTTCTTAATCCTTGGGAAAAGATAGGTGGGGATGCCTGTGGGAAAGTCTTGAAACTGGATTTAGAAAAGCTCTTGAATATTATAAGCAAAACTAAACATGTCATTCTAGAAGAAGCTAAGGAAATAAGAATGATACAGAAATTAGATAGCATGGAATCCAGGCTTCTGAGGTCTTAGGAAAGAACAAGGTCTGAATCAGGAACTATAAGAAGGATATATTCATGTGATGTTTGTTCAGAAAATCTAGTTCTGTTGTGACCTTATTCTTAGAAACTGAATGAACTTAAATTTAAGGGTAATAGACAACTTTGATCAGGACAGAATATTTGAACGAGAAAAAATATACAGTTGTGTTTTGGTTATTGCTTATGGTTTTCTTTAGGTCTACTGTGCTATGGAACAGAAATTGTAGTCACAAGACAGGAAAAAAACAACAGTACTTGACAAATACAGAAGTGGATGCTCACAGCCATCCATTAGACTGAGGACATGGTCCCCAAATGATGTGCTAGAAGGACTCAAGGAGCTGAAGGGGTTTGCAGCCCCATAAAAGGAACAACAATATGAACAAACCAATACCCACAGAGCTCCCAGACACTAAACTACCAACCAAAGAGTACACATGGACAGACTCAAGGCCCCATCTGCATACGCGACAACAAATGGCCTTGTAGGACATCAACGAGAGGAGACACCTTTGGTCTTGAGAGGGATCTATGCCCCAGTGTAGGGGAATGCCAGGACAGGGAAGCAGGAATAGATGTGTTAGTGAGCGGGGGAGGGGGTGGGAAAACTACTATCTAGAGAAGTATTAGGAGGGGAAATGAGGAAAGGGGATAAAATTTGAAATGTAAGTATAGAAAATATCTAATAAAAAATAAAAACAAAATTCAGAGAATAAGCAAAAAACAAAAAAGAAAGTTGATCAAAATAATTTGATTTTCTTTAAAGGACATTAAAAATTAGAAAATATCTGTAATTTATAAAGAAATTAATAAATACTGTTAGAGACTAACCTTTGGATCTGTTTTGGGACACTAGAAAAGGTTCCTAGAAAGTATGAGCATACCTACTGAAGGCTTCACCTTGTAAACATGCAAATATATTTGTAAGAAAAAGGTAGCTAGATTGAGAATGATCATGATAGAGAAGTATGTTCAAAAGCTACTATCTAGAGAAGTATTTAGTCTGGATCAGCATAAAGAGACTGCTATCTAAGAAACTTGCCATCTAAGTGATTCTAGAGTCTGTCAAGTTGATAAGAAATATCATTCATCAAAATTATGTCCGATGACAACTTTATAATCATAAATTTTAAAAGTCAAGGCAAACTATTCATTGTATCCACTCTCTCATGTTTATCACACATGCAAGATGCATTCAGTCTCCAAATTCAAATGCTTCTGATTTTTTTTCCAAAATTTTTATTAGATATTTTCTTTATTTGCATTTCAAATGGTATCCCAAAAGTTCCCTTTACACTCACCCCGCCCTGCTCCCCTACACACCCACTCCCACTTCTTGGCCCTGGCGTTCCCCTGCGCTGGGGCAAACACATTCCAAGTCTGAAACTCAAAGTGAATACCTAGATGTGATTTCCTTAAAAGTAAAATACATGCCACCAAGTATGGTACAGTGGTTGTTAAAAAGAAAATGGTTTCCATTTTAGTTCCCACTTGGTGGATGTGTTTGCAAAGGATTAAAATGTATGGTTTTGTTGGAAAAGATGTGTCATTGAAGGGCAGCTTGAAGTTTCAAAAGACTCTCTGTCAGAAGCCATCTAGGAGAAGGTAAAGTCTAGCAGGTGATTTTCCCAAGATGATTCATCCTGGGCAGTGAAGAATGAACTCTTGATGGCAAAGTCAAGAGACTGCATCTCAGAATTGATTCTTGATATTGAAATGCAGTTCCTGCCATTGTTCAATTAATATAACTACTCCTGAGCACTAGCCAAGCCTATTGGGCAGATTTCATGCAGCTCAACATTGTAATGTCTTATAATGATGCTATATAGTAAAATAGATGATTTTTAAATTCTCTATGATGATTCTATAGGAATATTTAACTTTTTCCAGTAATTATTGAGCACTTTATAAAAAGAACTGCATTTAGAGCTCTCTGTAAGATAAAAATTTCAATTATGTCTCTGTAACTCTTCACGTGCCATGGGCTATTTGCACCAAGATAGAAAGCAGACAGATTTACAATAAAGGAATGCATTCCTTCAGGCTGTAAAAGTTAAATAAAGGTCATAAAAGGAAACAAGTGATTTTTTTTGTAGATTTAAGGACAGAATATAAAATTTGACTGGGTTTATCTGTACAAAGCTTCAACACTTATGAGATATTAAGCAGATGATATGCATCTTGACAGAAATGTGCTAATCTCAAATTTAAACTTCAAATGAACCTGTAAAACTAGTGGCAGATGATGACTTATAAGTTAGATAACTCATCTTAAATGGAAATACATATAAACATCTTCATTGTTACTTCTTATTCAATTTATAATTTGATTTTTTTTTGAATTTGTTGTGAAATTTTGAGGGAGGCAGTGCTTAGAATATCATGTGATCTAAATACTATACAAACATCTAGGAAGGGTGACATTAAGGGAGCAGACTGAGAATACAAGAGACAGAGTGTAAAAGCCATAGAAATAGAGAGACAGCAAAATCTATCAGAGTATAATAGAGCTGAGGAGGGAGAGCTAAGGTAGGACAGAGCACAGAGAGAAGAGCAGAAGAAGCTCTAGAGAGAGCAGAAAGCAACAGGCAGATTCTTACCATGGGACAGGTGGCTTTCTTAACAGTAAGTAGACTTCTTCTTACCATGAGACAGAATTTCTTTTAATATTAGGTTTCTTCTCACCAACAAGGACAGGGTTTTTTTGTATTCAATAGAAAAGTCAAAACTCTTTCTTTCTCAATGTAATAAAGGCTGAGGCATATTTTTCATCCAAAATAAGTGAGTTCTTTTTGCTCTGACACTTCTTTCTCAGTGAAACTTGCTGGTGGAGGCTTTTGCTGTATCCATCATATATGTATATGGAACATATATGTGTATGGTACCCATATATATATGTACATGTATATGCATGTGCATATTATATATGTATATGTGCATACATATGCATATATATGTGTATATATGTCTCATATATTTATGTGTATATATGTATATATTCTATAGATTATATATATATATATATATATATATATATATATATGGTGTTTGTGTGTGTGTGTGTGTGTGTGTGTGTGTGTGTGTGTTTAAGTATGTAAGTTGATGAGATGAGTGGACAAGAATATATGAAGGAATATATGAGTATGTTTATATGAATGTGTATATGAATTTTTGTGTGTTTGCGCATATTGACTTATGTAAAAGTTTTTCATTTTGTGAGCATGACGCCTTTTCTCTGTATCAATAAAAGTATATTGTTCAAAGCCTCCCTCTCAGTTGGCCAGTGAGAGGAAATGCTTGTGGGCAAGAGAGAAAGGAGCATTAGCAGTAAATCTTCTACAGACATCTCCACGGCCATATAGCATATATTTATTGAAAGGGAATTCTATTGTAATTTTATAAGCAAATAAGGGTTAAGGTTTCCCTCACTTATCAACCACAAGGAATTATTAGGTAAATAATTACAAAGATGAAGAGTTAGGTTTCCCTAGTGCTTAATTATGAAATAGTAATAAAGAGTTCTGTTTTAGCACAGAGCAACAAGAGTCAATTTTAAAGCAGAAAGCAACGAAAGTTAAGTTAATAAAGCAAAGAACAGTGATAGAGTTAAATTATTTACCACAGAATAGTTAGAAAGATATTAAGCTAGAGATCATCTGTTTCTGACTTGTTTCCAGTGCTGTATTCCACTTCAACCCCATTTCCTCACGCCAGATAGGCTCTCTGCAACTCACACCACCCCATTCTCTATATCTATCTATCTATCTATCTATCTATCTATCTATCTATCTATCTATCTATCTGTGTGTGTTTGAGTATGTGTTCTATTTGCAGATCAGAATTTGAGATCTTACCTATTGTTGCTGACATGCATTTATTTTTAATTTCTGGTATCATGTCCTCTATCTGAAGTTGTAAATCAAATAAACTATTTAATGAGTTTCCCTGGCAATGAGTTTTTATCATAGCAATAATAAAGTAACTGAGAAAGGCACAGAATGAACACTTCAACTCTAAATGTTAAGTATGGAGGTTGAGCAGAAATGAAACCCAATAGGAAAATATCAAATCCTTTCTCTCCTTACCCAATATCACAGACTCAGTGTTTCATTCATATGCATATAATAAACAGTACAAACCCTGGAAGGATCAAAATAAGGTCTGATGGATACTTTTGATTGTAAATGTCACAGTGTCTAAAATCATAAAAGCAAAAACCTTTGGGCATCTTGTGTGCAATTAATCTATTTGGTCTATAGTTTAGGAATGCCTGTGATTGACTATGTACATTACGTTAATCTCAATCATGAATCTGAGCAAATATTCATATTAGATTAACCATGTTTAGAAGACCAAATTGGTTGGTGCCATCCCTAGAATAGAGTCCAGGAGTGACAAGAGAAACCTACCTGAACAGTATCATTCACTGTCCTTTGCTTCTTGGCTGTGATTGTCAGTATGACCAACTTGATAAAACTTTTGCTATTGTGACTTCTCTATAATGACAGAAGGAGCCTTCAACTGTGAAACAAAGTAAGTTCTCTTTTTGATGCCTTTGCCACAATATATTATCATAATATATTATTATAAGAAGTAGCTTCTCTCAGAGAAGGACACTTCTCTCTTCAGATACTTAGTGGTGTCTGTGAGAAAACAGTACCAGAAGCCTGCTATTCTTTCATGTGACTGTGGCATTCCCATTGTTGTATTGTCAGATGTTTGATAAACTGCACATACTCAAGTAGGAACACATTACGGAAAAAAATAGATTTAAATATAAATATTTCTTGTGAAGCACTGATACAGTGATATTCAGAATAAAGGAAAATGATCTATTATTTGCAACTCTTTGATTAAAATGTAAATTGACCAGCAAAACCCATCAATTAAAATACAACATTATTATCAGCTAATACTTTAGCAAAAGAAAAAATAACTATTTGAAGCCTGCTCTTGTAAAGTTAGTAAATGATGACAAGTTTAAGAATAAAAAAAGCTGGGTCACAAGAGTTTTGAAAGGTGCCAGAGACTTGGAAGCCCAGAGCATGTGCTCCATTTGTTTGAGAGCACCTTGTACTGATATGCCCTTGATTTTCTTCTGTATCAATATTGCCTCACCCCTAAATCCTTAAATCATTTTAAGCAATGTTTAGCAGTGTGAATACACACACACACACACACACACACACACACACACAAACACACACACACACACACATATTCACTAGATTACGTTTCTCTTAAGAAAAAAAGTCAGCAATTATTTTCTAATATTTAATGTCTTGAAGAACTGTACTGTAAATAAATGACTTCAAAAATTACATGAATTTTAAATCAAAATAATGATATTGCCTTTGAAATTGGCAGTTTTAATAAACATATTCATGATATTTCATTTAGAATATGTGCTAATTGGAAACAATAGAGTTTCCTATAGTCATAGCTTCCTACCATTAAGCAAGAAAGCTATGTGACTCTCAGTCCTTCAGATAATTTTAGTAATTTGGGATATTTTATCAGCCTGTGACAAAATTCTGATGGTAAACAAGGTTGACCATGCATAGTTTGCCTTACTAGACAGAGCAGTTCTGTGAGTGCAGTTCAGTTGAGTTCCGTTCATTGCAGTTTGTTGCAGTTCAGTTGAATGCAGTCCGGTTCAGCTGCGTTCAATCAATTCTTCTCACTTCTTAGAGTCAGTGCAGATTGGCTCAGTTTGAAGTTTACCCAAGCAGAGCAATTCAGTGAGAAGCCACAGAGAAGCCAGTTTGAATAACTCAGCTTGGAGAGCAGCTTTGAGCCAGAACCAGTCAGACAACTTTCACAAAGCACTAGGAAGTGTTAGCTATTCTGCAGTAAGCTGCCTAGAGGACAATTTCACCTGGCAAATAAGAGACATTTACAGCAATATGACATTAAAAAAAAAGCACTATGGTGATTTAAAAAATGCAAAAGTAACTTGTTTATAAAACATTGCTAGGGACAATATAGCTTATGTGTTTAATGAATACAATAAGTCAATACCTCTTTTTGCATTATACCATTTTGTATATTGTTCTGAGACAGCAGGAGCTATTGCTCTAGGAAATAATCATTTCAGTTATTTCCAATAATATTAATATATCAAACATTTCTATATTACACTGAAAATAATTTTATTGATTCTCATCACATCTCATTCTGAAAATAAAATGATGGAAATAATGCTGATACGTCTATCTTAACATGTCTCCAGATAATGTAGAAAAGTTCCTTTAGCGTTGGATTAGATATCCAAACCTGAAATTAAGAAGCACCGAAGGCCTGTTATGGGTACAAGGGACATAACTGAAATAGTATCTCAAAAGAGTTTATCTTCTTTAAATCATGATCACTAGGGTCACTGACTCTTAGAATTTATGCTCAAATAAATGATACTCAAATGCTAATAAAGAAATGTTGATAAAGTGAAAAGAAAATATTATAACAATTTACTTTTACTCACAATTTCTTATGTGTTGCTTATTGTAAGTATTTAATACTGAAATTTTTTTTTCTTCTCTAAGAGCTAAATGTCTGTAGAAGAAATGTTGGAGATCTTCTAATTCACTATATTAGGATGAATATTGTAATTATTAGGCAATCAACAGAGATGATCAGTATATACAACATTGAAAATCTCATGCATTTTCCCCATATTTAAAATATTTGGTCTAAATTATGTACATGTGATAATATATTTCAGATAAAATTTTCTAATTAGAATCAAATATCAAATCAAGACTATTAAAAAAAATCATCCAGTCTAGATTATGTTTTCAAAGTTTCCATTTAAACTCAAGGTGATATGTATGGGAAATTTACCTTTCAGGTCCTCTCAATTATATCTTATGAAATATGTTGTAATATTTTGGACATGATGCTCCTGTTATAAAAAATGAAGAATGATGAGAATATTGGTAAAAACACTTGGGAGATGACACCATTCAGATTTAGGATACTAGAAAAATAAATATGAGACTTTTCATCTCTGGAATATTGTCATGATTGAGAACTGTAAATATTACAAGAAGCCTTAAAAATAACGTTGAACAGGGGATGGATAATTTCAATACATCAAATTTGTACAAAATTTATTTTATATTTTAAGATTATGTTATTAACTATAGGATAGAAAAAGGAAAATGTGTATTATGTCCAGTGTACTATCATCTTTTTCAGACTTTAATAACATGAATATAAATTAAAGGTAAATAATACATGGTTTTAATTTATGCCATTTTATATGAAAGTAAAAGCATAATAGAAAATAAAACTGCAAGAAAAATTAAAAATACCCAAAACAAACTGGTTATTTCTTCTAATATCTTTAAAAATTTATATTTTTCCCAAACAAAGCTTGATATTGGTTTAATTCCCACTTCCAAACACAATGTTCTGAGGCAAACTGCCTTATCATAACCTAGTTGTGATACTGTAGTTGGTACAGTGGGACCCTAAATCTTTATATGCCTAAAATTGTGGATTCTGCCATCTATATTTGTAGGCAAATTAAACATGCAGACAACAGTGAAAAGTTAGGTAATCTTATTCAATGTGGCTGCCTTGAGAAGAAGAAAAGTTAAAGATATAAATTGATCTTCCATGTCAATCTTGATATTTCTGTTCTGAGGTTTAATTTCCCTAACTAAATAATCCTCCTTATGGTTGGATCCTCTTCATCTTGGGTCACTCACTGGATCCTCCCAGTCTTTTATTCAAGGTGATTGGAGAAGTTTTCAGATGTGTGTGATATCTCTTCTTGGGGGGAAATTGTCTACCCACTGGGTGATTCTTATAGAAAATACAATTTCCTGGCATCTGTTTTCTCAGTCTTGCAGCCAAAAAAGATGAACACTACTGCCTTTTTCAGAGTATCTTGAATCTGTCAATTATAAAAGTAAAATATTAAATAAATAATTATATATTCATGAATCACACACAAAAAAAACTTCAATTTTATTATAGTTTGAAGTTACATTACCAGAACTTGAGAGGTTAAGGGAGGAATGGCTTGATGGCAAAGTCAGCTTTGGCAGCATAAGACATTGCCTGCAAATAAGTAAGTAAAACAAGGAGGAAGAAGAAGAAGAAGAAGAAGAAGAAGAAGAAGAAGAAGAAGAAGAAGAAGAAGAAGAAGAAGAAGAAGAAGAAGAAGAAGTAAGAAGAAGAAGAAGAGGAGGAGGAGGAGGAGGAAGAGGAAGAGGNCATTCTGTGTTTAATTCTCAGTGTATGTTTTGTGAATAAAGACATAATAAATTAAAAATAAGGTTTAGAAGATCTAAACAAGACAATGTGAGCACTGAAAAGTTACTATTCAACTGGTACACTACAAACAGATAGTCTTTCTGTAAATACATCCTCTGAAGATGTCAAAGCACAACACATTTTGAAGCTTTTACTATCCACATAGTAATGCAGATATTGATGGCTGTATTTAACCCTCAGTCTCATTTCTAATTTTCTTCCTTCCCCCATCATGTACTGTATGTTTCTTTGTCTACTGCATTCATGGTATATATCTAATATAAATATCTTTCTATATTTAATCTATAAGCATCTACAGACATATTAACTATAGATATTTAACCCATTAACTTAAATATCTTTGCTTAAAACTATGGAAGCATTTAAAATAAACTGTAATTTTTTTTTACCTTACATCCAGATATATTCTTTATAGTTAAAGAGATTCTCTAACTAATTTATCTGTTTAGCTTACTCTTATTTCAAACTCAGTATTACAGATTTGATATTTTTGTTTTGTATTATCTATTTAAATTTGTGTTTGAAATACATTATTTTAGAGGAAAATAAGTTTGCCTTGACCGCTATCACAAATCTCTTACTTAGAACTAGATACAGGTTCTTTTGCTGTGATAAAATGACAGGGCTAAAGTAACTTATAGAAAGAAGAGTTTGTTTTGGCTTAGTGTTTCTGGAGTATTCCATTCTTTTACAACTAGGAGCCACGTGGCAAGCCTAGTACTGGAAAAGGCAACTAAGAAATCACATTCTCCACTGTAACCTTGAAGTGTAAATTGAGGAGGCAGTGACAGACCACCTCAAGAGACATTCTTTTCTCTGCAAGGTTGTACCTTCTAATGTTCCCAAACAGCATCACCAACTGCGACCAAGTGCGCAAATGTATGGATGCACATTTCTCATGCAACTAACAACAGACTAGGAAAAAGTGAAGTATTTATATCTAAATGTACAGATGTATATTAGCTTGGAACAAAACCTGTCCATGTCAACATTTACAACTTAATGTCTCCGAAACTCTAGTTTTCATTCATTTAGATGTTATGCCAGCATTCTGTTCTTCCTTAAAGGTCTCTTGCATGCTACCATTATACTGTATATTTTTGGTCATTCTACATGACAGATACATTTGACTGCTACCTGTGGAGTTTAGATTGAATTTACAGAGCAGAGAGTCATTTGAATGTTCTAAATTGAAGTGAATATAACTGTACTCTCTGGCTTCTTCCAGTGGTGAGGGTGGAAGGCTTATTTTCCTAAAATGTACTGGGTTTTTGTTTTATATGAAGTCATTTTATAGACTTGAGACTTTGAAATTTAACTATTTAGCCCTTACCCACCTTGATATCTACCTCTGAAGAAATGAATATGTTGGAATATACCTATATTTTTAATAGAAGTGTCAGTCCCATGAAATAACCCATTAGTTGTTTGACAAGACTTCTCCTAGCATGCTACAACACATGTATCTACTCAACCTAGATAGAAAGCCCACAGTAGACCAAAGTATGAATGTCTCTGAAGTGCAACCTGTGTGTATCTCTCTGCATATGTCTCTCTATGTCTCTACCTCTGTGTCTACCACATTAAATATAGCTTCATGAGCAATATCTAAACTACCATAGTCCATAGCTCATCAAATTTAGCAATCCAGAACACATGGCAGTGCCTCAAGTAGCTCAATAGTTTGGGGTTTTTCTTTACCAAGTGACTCAGTTTATACAAACCTCTTCCAGGCAGCTGAACTGGATTCTGCTTCTTCCAGGCTGTCAGTGTGGTTGGTTTCTTGTTTGCAGCTTGATTTGTCTGAGAGTGACTCTCAGCAATATATATTGAGGAGTCCTGAATGTAGGGTGCTAGTGATTCCTGAAGCTATTATGTGTTGCTTATATTTGGCTTTAAGGAACTTCTGTGGGAAATGGAATGTTTCATTCTCAGAGGAAACTGCTACACAAGTACTATCCTATCATAACAGGTGTTTCAGACATATTTATTCACTCAGACTAACTGTCATAAGCAGACAGGATTATTACTGACACATTGATGATTTTTGCTTTATCTAGACAATTACAGCATATAATCTTATGCCTGATGAGGTTTCCCACACTCTTCCTTTCTGGAAATTTTCTCTGTATCTGCTTTATAACATACTGATTTTCTTCAATAGGGTCTCATCCAGAAAAGTACTTAGTGTTTCAATAAGGCTACACACCACATAAGGGTGTACTCACAAACAATGTATTTGTTCTAGTAGTAGTCTCTACCAACTCACCAGGATCTTGACAGACACTGACAGATGTGAAACTCTGTATGATTTGTGATTTTAATAACGGTCATGATTCCTAATATATTGATGGTCCAGCAAGCTCTTATTTACACATGTTGCAGGAGCACAGTAAGGCCTAGATATGATGCTTTCCACAGTTGTATAAAACAGAAAACCTGCCTGGTGAATTATTCCCAGGAGCGTGGCTGCCCCTAAAACTCTAGCCTGACTATGCAATACATTCTGTAACAGAGCTCCTTGTCTGGCCTCAGTAGGAAAAGATGAACTTAATCCTGCAGAGATTTGATACTTGAAGGTATGTGGGGATGGGGGAATACTCCAGGACAGCACACCCTCTTAAAGAAGGGGAGGGCTGATGGGGGAAAGTACCCTGTGAGGGGGGATGCAGGGGACATTGTTTAGGCTGCGAATAAATAAATACATAAAAATATTGTATGCTTTTCTTTAGGTAGTTTAGTGCTTCACCTTTAAATTTGTCAAGGTTTTCTGATAATTAATTTTCTTTCTAAACATTGCATAGACCATTTATCGTCATCAAATCAGTGATATATTGCCTAATAATATTACTCCAAATTGTAAACTTGTCATTGACTCTCAAGTTTATCCTAGAAAAGGAAATTTCTGCTAATATCTGGTTCAGTCTCTCTTAAGACTTTGTTTGCTAAGTATAGATCAAGTAAACTTGCCAATACTAGTGTTGTTCTTGCTACTGTCCTGATGATATAGAAGTATTCAGGCTTAATTCAAGCCATCTAATTAAAATGACAAAAATCAGCAATATATAAAATACAATGCAATACATCTTAAACGATGAAGTGCAACTTCACTCTCTTTTTTTTGAAGTTCATTTTTTATATTTTTAGCATTTTTTAGCATTTTATTAGATATTTTCTTTTTTAAATATTTTCTTTATTTGCATTTCAAATGCTATCCTGAAAGTTTTCTATGCCCTTCACCTGCCCTGTTCCCCCACCCACCCACTCCTACTTCCTGGCCCTGGCATTCCCCTGTACTGGGGAATATAAAGTTTGTAAGACCAATATCTGTGTTTTCAGCATTTAATAAACATAAAGACAATACATAGATATAGATACATATACATATACACAGAAAAGGAGAGACACAGAGACATAGAAACACTAAAATAGAGGGGGTAAGTAAGACAGACAGAAAGGGGGGATGAAAACAGAGTCAGAGAGAGACAGAGATAGAGACAGAGAGAAAGAGAGTTTTGTTTCATTTCCTCTGTACCTTCATATATTGTTATAAAAAAATAGAAAAATTGACAAAGTACTGTCTTGACAGGGCTCAGGAAGATGAAAATGACATTCAGAGCTAAAACATATTATGTTTAATTTTGCCAATATATTAAATAAAGAAACAACATGTTATTTGAAATGTCAAGAAATTATTTTTGATTGCACAAAAATCTTTATAAAAGTGTAAAGATCAGCCACTTCTGTTCTGCACCTCCACCTGAACCTGTGGCAGATTGGTGAGCCTTCACCTATCCCTGAACCCACAGCCTTCCTGTCTTCCAAGAGGTCTGGCATAACCAGGACCAGAGGTGAGACTTTTGCCCCAATACCCAAGCCAGCTGAGATGCCCCCAGAGCCCAGGTGAAGTGGGATCTACCCTGTTTTGCCCAGGCATCATCCCCTTTCTGGTCTGCACCTCCCACTGAACCTATGCCAATCAACAAGACTACCCTCCTCCAGGACACCACAGCCTATCTGATCCTCAGGAAGTCCTCCATAACCAGGAACACAGCCTGCCTGTCCCCAGAAGGTCTGCTATAACAAGGAACATAGATGTACAAACTTACCCCTGAACCCAAAGCCAGCCTGTCTCCAAGAAGGTGTTTCATAACTAAGGATACAAGGACTCAGAGATACAGAAGACCTATACTAACCAGGGACATAGAAAACTTTCCCAATCAGAGTCAGCAATGCTTGCCTCCAAGGAGACCTGCTGTAGTCTAAGACTCACAGGCAAGTTAATGCCAGAGATAACAAGTTGGCAAAAGGCAAGCACAAGCACAGAAGCAACAGAAGCCAATGTAATTTGGCATCATCAGAAACCAGTTCTCCTACCACAGCAAGCCCTGAATAATTTAGCACACTCAAAAAGCAATACTATGACTAAAATCATATTCCATCAAGATAATAGAGGCCTTTAAGGAGAATATATGTAACTCCTTTAAAGAAATACAAGAAAAAAATGGGCAAACAGGTAGAACTACATAAAGAGGAAACAAATAAATCCCATAAAGAAATACAGGGAAATAACACCAAACAGATGGAAGATAATAAAAACTATAATAAAAAAGGACCAAGACATAAAAGTTGAAATAGAAACAATAAAGAGCTGGGCAGTGGTGGCACACACTTTTACTTCCAGCACTTGGTAGGCAGAGGCAGGTAGATTTCTGAGTTCAAGGCCAGCCTGGTCTACAAAGTGAGTTCCAGGACAGCGAATACTACACAGAAACCCTGTCTTGGAAAAAAGAAAAAAGAAAGAAAAGAAAAGAAAAGAAAAGAAAAGAAAAGAAAAGAAAAAAGAAAAGAAAGATCACAATTGAAGGCAACCCTGGATATATAAAACCTAGGAAAGAGATAAGGAACTACAGATGCAAACATAACCAACAGAGTACAAGAGATGGAAGCTAAAAATCTCTGGTATAGAAGATAATGTAGATGATATGGGCACATTGGTGAAAAGGGGGGTTGGGGGGGTAAAAATTTGCTAACCCAAAACCTCCAGGAACTTTGGGACACATTGAAAATAACAAACCAAGGAATAATAGGAATAGAAGAGAATGAAGATTCCCAGTTCAAAGGCCCAGAGAACATCTTCAATAAAATTATAGGAAGAAACTTTCATGAACTAAAGAAAGAAATGGCCATAAATATACAGAAAATTGGAAAGGAAGAACTCAAATTATTGCTATTTGCAGATGATATGATAGTATATATAAGTGACCCCAAAAACTCCACCAGAGAACTCCTAAATCTGATAAACAGCTTTAGTGCAGTATCTGGATATAGAATCAACTCAAACAAATCAATGGCCTTTCTCTATACAAAGGATGAACTGGCTGAGAAAGAGATCAGGGAAACATCACCCTTCACAACAGTCACTAACAGTATAAAATATCTTGGTGTGACTCTTACGAAGGAAGTGAAAGATTTGTATGACAAGAACTTCAAGTCTCTGAAGAAAGAAATTGAGGAAGATCTCAGAAGATGGAAGGATCTCCCATGCTCATGGATAGGCAGAATCAATATAGTAAAAATGGCTATGGTGCCAAAAGCTATCTACAGATTCAATGCAATCCCCATCAAAATTCCAACTCAATTTTTCAAGGATCTAGAAAAGACAATTAGCAAGTTCATCTGGAATAACAAAAAAACGAGACTAGCTAAAACTCTTGTCAATAATAAAAGAACCTCTGGTGGAATCACCATGCCTGACCTCAAGCTGTACTACAGAGCAATCGTTGTAAAAACTGCATGGTACTGGTACAGCAACAGACAGGTAGATCAATGAATAGGATCGAAGACCCAGGAATGAATCCACACACCTATGCTCACCTGATCTTTGACAAGGGAGCTAAAACTATCCAGTGGAAAAAAGACAGCCTTTTCAACAAATGGTGCTGGCACAACTGGCAGCTATCATGTAGAAGACTGGGAATTGATCCATTCTTATCTCCTTGTACTAAGGTCAAATCTAAGTGGTTGAAGGACCTCCACATAAAACCAGAGNGAAGAAGGAGCTAGAGAAAGTACCCAAGGAGCTGAAGGAGTCTTCAACCCTATAGGTGGAAGAATAACCATGAACTAACTAGTACCCCCTGGGCTCGTGTCTCTAGCTGCATATATAGAAGAGGATGGCCTAGTTGGCCATCAGTGGGAAGAGAGGCCCCTTGGTTATGCAGACTTTATATGCCCCAATACAGGGGAACGCTGGGGCCAAGGGTTGGGAGCAGGTGGGTAGGGGAGGAGGGCCGGGAGCGGGGAGGATATAGGGAACTTTCTGGATAACACTTGAAATGTAAATGAAGAAAATATCTAATAAAAGTTGAAAAAAATATACAGAAAATTTACAGAACACCAAATAGTTTGGAACAGAAAAGAAATTCCTTCTGCAATATAATAATAAAAACAAGATGGACAGAATAAAGGAAGAATATTGAAACCCGTAAAGGAAAAAGGTCAAGTATCATGTAAAAACAGACCTACTGGAATTATACCAGACATCTCAAGGGAGACATTAAAGCCAGAACATTTCGAACAAATGTCATACAGACCCTATGAGACCACAGATGGCAGGACAGCGAACTATACCCAGGAAAAATCACCATAGATGGAGAAACCAAGATATTTTTTTGAGAATACAAAATTTAAACAATACTTTTCTAGTAATCCAACCCTACAAAAGTTACTAGAAACAAAACTCCAACATAAGGAGCATAACTACATCCATGAAAACATAAGAAATTAATCATCTCACAGAAAATGTAAAAGAAAAACTTCATACACACATAATATAACCTCCTACAACAAAAATAAGAGGAACTAACAATCATGTGTCTTTAAAAATCTTTCAACATTAATGAATTCAATTCCCCAATAAATAATAACAGATGGCATATGCAAACAGTATCCATCACTTTGCTGCATACAAGAAACACACCTCAGCAACAAAGACAGTCGTTATCTCAAAGTAAAGGCCTGGAAAAAAAGTTTTCCAAAAAGAAAGGCCCAAGAACCAAGCTGGAGTCACAATTGACATACCCAATAAAAT
The DNA here is from genome assembly GCA_902729485.2 of Mus minutoides. Classification (NCBI taxonomy): domain Eukaryota; kingdom Metazoa; phylum Chordata; class Mammalia; order Rodentia; family Muridae; genus Mus; species Mus minutoides. Next base: position 1,982,129 of record LR749518.1, on the reverse strand, counting down.
AAATGCTGAACCCAAAATAAACAAAAGATATTGGAAAGGACACTTCCTACTTATCAAATGCAAAATGCATTAAGATGAAGTTAACATTATGAACATCTAGGCCCCAAATACAAGGGCACCCACCTTCATAAAAGAATCTTTACTAAAGTTCAAAACACACATTGAACCTCACACAATAAGAGGGGTGGACTTAAATATTCACTCTCAGCAGTGGACAGGTCATTGAAACTGAAACTAAACATACAGTGAAAGTAACAGAAGTTATGAAACAATCAAATTTAGCATACACATACAGAACATTTCATATATATATATATATATATATATATATATATATATATATATATACACACACACACACACACACACACATACTTTCTTCTGAGCACCTCATGGAAACTTTTCCACAAAAATCAGACACAAAATAAGTCTCAACAGATAGAAGAAAAGTGAAGTAATCCCATGTATTTTATCAGATGACCACATACTAAAACTGGATTTCAATAACAACAAAACAACAGAAGGCCCACATACTCATAAAAACTGACCAACTATCTACACAGTGACTCCTTGGTCAGTGAAGAAAAAAGAAATAAAGAAAGAAATAGAAGACTTCCTAGAAGTCAATGAAAATGAAGGTACAATATACCCAACCTTATGGGACAGAATGAAAGCAGTGCAAAAGGAAAATTCATAACACTAAGTACCTTCAAAAAGATACTTCAGAGATCCTATACTAACACAGCACACCTGAATGCTCTAGAACAGAAAGAAACAAACACACCCTAGAGGAGTAGATGGCAGAAAATAGTCAAACTCAGAAAAGAAATCAACTGATTAAGAACAAGGAGAACAATAAAACAAATCAAGAGAACATAGAACTGGTCTTTGGGAAAATCAACAAGATAAATAAACATTTAGGCACACTAACTAAAGGGCATAGAGACAATATCCAAAATAAGAAAATCAGAGATGAAAAGGGGGATATAACAGGAGAAAACAGGAAATTCAAATAATCTTCAGATTGTACTATAAAAGCCTATACTAAACAAAACTGGAATATCTAAATGAAATGGATGATTTCTATATAGATACCATTTACTGAAAAAAATCAACAGCAGGTGCACTATCTCAACATACCCATAACCTCTGTGGAAATAGAAGTATTTATTAAAAACCTCCCAGCCAAATAAAAAGCAGGGACAGATGGTTTTGCTACAGAATTCTACCAGATCATCAAAGAAGAGTTGATAGCAAAACTGATCAAATTATTCCACAAAGTAGAAACAGAAGGAACACTGCATAATTCATTGTCTGAGCCACCACTACTCTGATATCTAAAGCACACCATGACCCAATGAAGAAAGGGACTTTCAGGACAATATTGTTTATGAATATCAGTGCAGAAATAGTCAATAAAATCTCATGAATGGAATTTAAGAGCACATTAAAAACATCATTCACCACAATTAAGTAGCCATTATCTCATGGATGAAGGGATGGTTCAATATATAAAAATCAATCAACATGATCCACTATATAAACATGCTCAAAGAAAAAATAATCACAGGATCATGTCATTAGATGCCGAAAAAGTATTTGACAAAATACAACACCCCTCCATATTAAAAGTCTTGGATGGATCAGGAATTCATGTCACCACATGCCTAAACATAATAAAAGGAATATACAGCAAACCAACAGCTAACATCAAATTAAATGAGAGAATCATGAATAAACTCACTAAAATCAGGGAAAAGACAGTCTTCCCTGTCTATTTAACATAGCACACAAAATTCCAGCTAGAGCAATTAGACAACAAAAAGTGATCAAAAGAAACAAATTGGAAAGAAAAAGTCAAGTCACTATTTGTGAATGACATGATAACATACATACGTAACCCCAGAAATTTTACAAGAGAACACTAATAGCTCTTAAACAACTTCAGCAAAGTGGCTGGGTACAAAATTAGCTCAAGGAAATCAGCAGCCTTACTTTATCCAAATGTTAAACAGGTTGAGAAAGAAATTAGAGAAACAATACCCTTCACATTAGCCATGAATAATACAATCTTGGTGTAACTGTAACTAAGTAAATGAAAGATCTGTGTTACAAGAACACCAGTCCCTGGAAAAAGAAATCAAAGAAGACCTCAGTAGATGGAAAGATCTCCCATGATTATGGAACAGTAGAATTAACATAGTAAAAATGCAATTCTTACAAAAAACAATCTATATAGATCCATTGCAAATCCCCATCAAAATTCTAACAGAATTCTTCACAGATGTGGAAAGAGCAATTCTCAACTTTATATGATAAAACAAAACAAAAAAAAAAACATGATAATGAAACATTTCTCAACAATAAAAGAACTTCTGGCTGAATCATTATCCCTGACCTTAAGCCATACTATGAAGTAATAGTGATTTAAGAACACATGGTACAGCGACAGACAGGTCAATTAATGGAATAAAATTAGAAACTCAGAAATTAACGCACACACCTATGGACACTTAATCTTTGACAAAGATGTCAAAAACATACAGTGGAAAAAAGAAAGCATCAGCAACAAATTATGTTGGTATAATTTTTGGTCTGCATGCAAAAGAATGCAAATTGACCTATATTTATCACATGTACAAAGCTCAAGTATAAGTAGATCAAGGACCTCCATATAAAATCAGGTATACTAGATTTAATAGAAGAGAAAGAACAAATAAACTGTAATTCATTGACATGGTGTGTGTGTGGTGGTGGTGGGGTCCTGAAAAGAACACCAATGGCTCAGTTTTTAAGATCAACAATTGGCAAATGGGATTTCATAAAAATGAAAGTGTTCTGTAAGGAAAAGCATATTGTCAATAGAACAAAACAGCAAACTGCAGATTGGGAAAAGTTCTTCACTGACCCTTTATCCAATAGAGGGTTAATATCAAAAATGTACATGGAACTCAAAAAGTTAGAATCACAAAACCACTTAAACCAATTTTAAAAATGGAGTATACAACTAAACAGAATTCTCTTTTTTTATTCGTTTTTACTTTTCTTATTTTTTATGTTTTTTGTTTCTTTTTTTTTTATTAGATATTTTCTTAATTACAGAATTCTCAACAGAGAAATCTCAACTGGTCAAGAAGCACTTAAACAAATATGCAACATTCTTACTCATCAGGGAAATGCAAAATAAAATGTCTCTGAGTTTCAACCTTACAACAATCAGAATGGTTAAGATAAAGACTCAAGTAACAGCACATGCTGGCATGGATGTTGAGGAAGAACACTCCTCCTTTGCCCATGGTATTGAAGACTGATACAACCAGTGTCGAAATCTGTCTGGCATTTGCTCAGAAAATTGTAAATAGTTCTATCAGAAGAACCAGCTATATCCAAAAGTTGCTCCACCATACCACAAGGACACATGTCCCATTACATTCATAGTAGCCTTATTAGTAGTAGCCAGAAGCTAGAAATACCTTCAACCAGAAAATGGATACAGAAAATGAGGTGCATTTACACAATGTAATACTATTCAGCTATTTAAAAATAAATAAATAAAGGACATCATGAGTTTTGTAGGAAATTGAATGGAACTTAAAAATATCATCCTGAGTGAGGTATCCAAGATGCAAAAGGACATGAATGATATGTACTCAGTGATAAGTAGATATTAGCCAAAATGTAGAGAATACTCATAAATTACAGAATGCAAAAAGTTTAAGAAGAAGGAAATGCCAAAATGAACATGCTTCAATCCCACTTAGAAGGGAAAACAAAATTATCACAAGAGACACAGGGAGGAAATTGTTAGAAAAGGGAACAGGAAGGGACAAGGAGGGCAAGATCAAGTATGGTTGGAGACAGGAGAGAAGCTCAGAGTCCCAGAACAGAGATTGGAAATACGCAACTTTAGGTGCTGGGAGACATGGGGAAGTTCTAGAAAGTCAAGAGACCTGGGATGTGAGAAGCTCACAAGACTCAAAGGAGATGACCTGTGCCAAAATTCCCAATAGTGGGGAGATGGGACCTGAAGAGACCACCTCCAGTAGATAGACAGGATCACCAGTGTAGGGATAGGATTGCCTACCCATTTTCAAAATTTTTGACCTAGAAGGATATTCAAGGACAAAAATGGAACAGAGACTAAAGGAAAAGCCATCCAGTGACTGGCCTACCTTCGCATCTATCCCATGCCCACTGCCAAACCCTGACATCATTATTGATGTCATGTTGTGCTTGCACACAGGAGTCTAGCATGGCTGTCCTCTGGGAGGATCTACCACCACCTGACTGAGACAGATACTTACAGACACCCATTGAACTGAGGTTGGGGAACCTATTGAAGAGTTAAGGGAAGGACTGATGGATCTCATGGAGATGACAACCCCATAGGAAAACTAATACTAAAAACTAAACAAGAACCCTGGGAGCTCCTTGGGACATAGTCAAAAAGCATACAAGGTCTGGTCCTTGGCACCAGGCATATATAGCAGATGGCCACCTTGTTTGGCCTCAGGATTTCCCTAATCCTGGAGGACTTGATGCCCTAGGGAAAGGAAATCCTATGGTGAGGTTAGGTGAGGTGGTTGTGAGTGGTTAGTTGGGTGGGTGGGAACTCTCTCACAAGCAATAGGCATAGGGTGAGGAAATTTGGCAGAGAGGCAACATTTGGGATGTAAATAAAGAAAATAATTTAATAATAAAACAAAATGTAATAAGAAATAAAATTAATAAAAAAGAGAAAGTATAAGATTAGAATCATCCAAAATGTCTACCATTATTTATTATATAGATAATGTATTTTATGTATTAAATGTTAATAAAATATTGATATATGCATATATTTGTATATATATATATATATATATATATATATATATATATATTTATATATTTATATATTTATATTTATATATACATATTTGAGCTCCTGGATAAAGGCACTAAACTCTGACACTATTGTGGTGGTTATGAAATGCTTGTAGAACGGAGACTGATATAGCTATCTCTTAGGTGCCCTGCCAAAGCCTTACAAAATACTGAGTGCAGGGTCTCCAATGGAGCAGTTAGAGAAAGGACTGAAAGAGCTGAAGGGGTTTGCAACCTAATAGGAAAAACATCAATATCAACCAACCAGATACCCCAGACCTCCCAGGGCCTAAGCCACCAATCAAGGAATATACATGGCTCTAGCTGCATATATAGCAGAGGATGGCCTTGTCAGGCATCCATGGGTGGAGAGGTCCATATGTAGAGGAATTGAGGGCAGGGAGGCCAGAATATGTAGGTGGATGCAGGAACACTCTCACAGAAACAGGGGTAGGGGAAATGAGATAGGGGGTTTCTGGGAGGGGGAGAACTGGGTAAGGAAATAACACTTGAAATGTAAATAAATAAAAATAAACAAATAGATGATAGAAGATAGATAGATAGATAGATAGATAGATAGATAGATAGATAGATAGATAGAAGAATAAAAAGACCACTTAGAGAGATAAAAAGGAAGCTACTGTATTATTTTTAAAAATGTCATGCCATGTATTTTGATCATATTTCTGCCAAGATTCATCCATTTTCCCTAACTCCACAGCTTTAAGTACTCATTTATTTTAATAACCCATTGAGTCTGATTTCTTGTATCATGTATCATTGGATGTGGGACTCACCATTGTATTACTCTAGCTACTGGAAATTCCACCTTAAAGAAAAATTGGCTTTACTCCAGAATCAACTAACTGTCTACAACATTTTATTTAGAAGAATGTTCTCATGACCCTTTTCGCCTTCCAACTAGAACTGGCTGGATCTGCAAGTTTTATGCATGCAAACATAGATTCTGTAAGTTAATGACTAAAATAGTCCCTGTTATATCCAGATTGTTTTCCACTCTAGACCTACATGACTTCTAGCTCCTAGACTTCTTCCTCCTATTCTGTTGTGGTGTTTCACAACCCTTGGGGTTGGGACTTATATAGATGTACCATTAGTAGCTAAACAATTCATTAGTACTTACTCTCTAGATTTGGAAAAAAATGTCATATTATATGTTAACCACCATCCACTATACAAAGAAATAATTCTAATATTATCTGAGAGATGCTTAAATTTACAGGTAGATAGATTACACATATAAAAGGTATTTTGAAACTGTCCAATTATGAGAATAGAAGTTGTAGATTAACTCATGGGGCCTGTGTGCTTGCCAACCATTTGTTTTGGGCCAGATTTATTATACCTGTCATGTTTCTTCATATGGAGCTGGCCTTAAATCAAATATGAAAGCAGATGGTTGCCCTGTAACATTTGTACTACTGTTGCCCATAGCATGATATCTTGCCAAGGAGATAATTATTGCAGTTCAAAGGTGTTGTAACTAGGTAAGAATGCTGACGACTATCTCAACCAGTAGTGCATATAGCACCTACAAGTACTACAAAATTGATCCAGCAGAGATAAAGTTGAGTACCAATTGATAAGACACAACTAAAATATAAGATTTCTTAGGTAATAAAGTCTTATCTTGTTAGAAATCAAGACCAATGACAGCAGGTTGTAGTATTTCAATTTAAAGCCTCTTAGGGTAGTAGTGGATGACTTTTACCTTTCTTTCACTTGATTCATTGGTCCTATCTCCATAGTCTGGGTGCCTTTGTAATCAATTAAGGCTCGAGGGTGGGGGTGATGGAGGACTTTTGCTGATTAACTATACTTGATGTGAGCAAGGTGGTGGGGCACCTTCTACAGGTCCTGACTGGCTGTCCGTGAAGTTGATTCAAGCTAGGGGGCAGGGCAGCTTCCTATTTGGCAACCAATAAGAGCTACTTTTTCCTGGAATTTACTGCTTTGCACTTTTCCATTCCTGTCAAACAGAAACTTAGGCCTAGTCTCTAAAACTGCCAGTTTCAAGCCTGCAATGAAGTCAGCCTGGCTCTGCCTGGCTCCGTCTTCTCACAAAGCAGTCACTTTCACAGAGAAGGACAATATAGCTGGCTTTTTGTTAGTTGATTACATGTCTTTTCAGACAACTTTGCTACAAAAAGTTGTGAGGTTTTGACTGTAGTTTATTGAATGAACAGTTATGGAAAATCATGAATTGGACATTTTACAAATCTCCACTCACTTTGGTTTGTCTGTTATCTCTACATGACTAAGTATGAATTACACATATTTTGGGAGGAATTGCAAATATGGGCCACAGAATTTTTCACCTTGTAGTCCATCAAGAGAAGCACTTGGTTGATGAGCCTACTGTCATCAGTGTTTACAACAGTTGTTCTTTCACTATGGCTACCACACTATTTTTAGTCTATAGTAAGTACCTTGTAGGTAGGCAAAGCTCAACAAGCAATTTCTAAGTTTTAAAACACATGGCACTCTGTTTTGGCATGATTATTGATTGAATCAAAAGTTATTGTTGTCAAATGATAAAGTTCTATCTCCAACATCCATTCTCTGTAGATATTCAGCAAAATAAACTATAGTTTTCCTTTACTTATTCATTTACAAATTATTTTAGTTTTGATATGTGTTAGTGTGGAATTATGTTCCTTGACTTAATTGGTTCAACTACTTTATTGCTATGTATATGTTGGACTTCAGACCTTTTAAACAGGTACAATAATTGCAGCTCTTCCTAAATTTAAATCATTAGAGGTAGATTGTTTCATTTTCCTGTCTCCTCCTATTCCTACAACAGTTCTTTCTTTGCCCATCTTTTAAACAAACAAATGAACAGAACAAACAAAAACAAAACAAAACAAAAACCCCATTCAAATTCTATTCTTGTTTGTGTCCTGGCTAACTAATAAACCATTTGCCTAGTAATTATCAGTAGCTAAAAGTAGCAGATAATCTTGAATAAACAGAGCATTAAACCTAGCCTTACTCACTTCTCTAGAAGTAGTGCAGTATCAGACATTTCTATCTGGCAGTAAGGTTAAGAATATGTATTCATATACACAGGAATATGTATTCATATACACAGGAATACGTATGCATATATAGATTCATAACCTGTCATGGAGTTATACACATAAACAATGTCAATTAGTCCCATTTGATAATGAAGATTTAAATGAACAAATCACATCTGTCAAAGTTAATTTTTTTTTATATGTAAAAGTTAGTAACTAAGGGAACAGAAAGTTATCTATAAATCTATTTCTCCAAGCTTTTACTAAAATAAAATATTTATTCCTGTGAGCTAGGTGTGATGGCTCAAATCTTGAACCATAGCAATTAAAAGGGTAATCCTGGAAGCATGTAATGGGTGAGAGAGGTCAAACCAGATTACATCATTTCCCAGGCTAATCTGAGCTACAGATTAAGACATTATATTAAATACTCCCTCAAAGGGGTCTTTTACAAAAACTTGTTGTTTCATAAGTAGGAATTAAGACAAATATCAAGCAACTAATAAATGACCCAGGATGTGTGTGTAAGGATATTTATTTGTCCTGAAAACTAGCCTATGATAATTTTCTCCTACTGTACCATAAAATATTTTCTACCAAATAATTCTATTATTTGATGTGTACTCTTGAACTCTTTTCAATTGTTCATAATGTCTAATTATTTAGCATATACTCATCTGCTCATCTATAGTCACATGGACCAAGGTATTAAAAAGGCCTAGATAACCACACATTGTGTTTATAATTCCATATCTAGTCAATGCCAAAAGGGTTTTGGTGTCCTTTTTCTTTCAATTTTTAAAAATACATTCTGAGTTTTGGAAACCAATTGTTTTTATCTAAAGTTTATTGATATATCAGATCAGTGTTTAAATGCTAAACCATTGCTTCAGAAGCATATTGTGCTTGCAAAAATGTAGTCTATAGAATTACATATCTACTAGAAGTTGCTTTAGTATTGAGTTTAGAGCATATTGAAAAATTTTTTTTTTAGGATTTATCAAGATTAAATATCATTACCTCATTCAGTATAGGTTTGTTTTTAATTTAAAACATGATTTTAAAATTTTGAGTCAATACTTAATTTTGAAGACTTTTAGCCCATTCTGTTAAATTCTATCTGAAATATGTGTCTATCTCTATAATAACTTATTTTTTGTTTATATATGAGCATGTGAAAACATAAAATGATTAGAAATAGCAAGGCAATGAAAAAAAAAAAAAAAACATGTTTACTGATTCACCATAGCTTTATATATCTGCACTATAAGCAATAATCTTATTTTCACTTCTAGAATATTTTTTATGTCTCTTTTCATATAGATATGAAGATAGGCATTTGTTTTGTTTTTCCTTATACTTATATAAAAATAGAGTACAGATCAAATGTCTGTTAACATTGTCTACAAGGGTCCCATCATAACAAAATGAGGCTTGAAGAGCCAGGCGTGGTGGAACAGGCCCTTAATCCCAGCACTCTGGAAGCAGAGGCAGGTAGATTTCTGAGTTTGAGGCCAGTTGGTCTACAGAGTGAGTTCCAGGGCAGCCAAGGCTATACAGAGAAACCCTGCCTCAAAAAAAAAAAAAAAGATTAATAAAAAAAATGAGGCTCAATGATAATAGTTAAATATAGTATGCTTTTCCTTTTATAATGAGAAAGAAGAAATAAACCTAGTTTCAAGTGATAAAATTTAATATGCAGAAATTAAAATGCATATTCATTTTGTAATGCAAGGATATTAATCAAAGGAATAAACTTGATTTGAGAGATATCTTTCTCAATTATGATTCAAAGTTAGTAAGTATTCCCATTACTGAAATTTATTAGAGACCTTATCTGCTGATGATGATTTCTACTTTGATTTTATGTAATTCATATTTTAATATTTCTTTGCTCATATGCAAATACAGCCAAATTCTCTAATCTACCTATGAGCATATGGTTTTAATGAGAATATTTATCACTTGGAAGACATTTATAGAGAACATTAATTTTTCTCCTTATATGTATATTTAAGCATGTTATCACATTGCAGATCAGTATCTTCCAAGGGACTGCTAGGTGGTAACTCTTCAATTACACAGTGAAATGAATTGTGAAATATGGAAATTTTATTTGCTCTTGCATTGGTGTCTGAAAAAATGATGCTGGAATTTTAATTAAACATTGGAAATATTATTTTTGCATTTTTGTAGGCATGGTCAACCTACTCTATTTGAGAACATGGAAAGTTCAGTATTTAAAATTATGGTTGATAAAATTCAGATTAGTTTCTGTCAAAAGAAATTTTCAAAAATAAATTTTTCATGGTTACAGTGCTTACAAATAGACATTGCTTAAAATGATTACTTTAAATAGAACTCACAAGAAAAATTATCAAAGGAAATGAATGCTAAGTTTTTAAAAATATTGAAGGCTCAGTGTAGCAGTTGTGATTATTTTTTTCACATTCTAAAGAAAATCAGTTTTGTTCTTCAGCGAAACAAAATAAAGTAATATTTTCTCTTGATAAAATAAAAATACCTGTGATGTACAGATAGTCAAAATATTAAGCTTCTATTTCAACAATTTCTCGTGGCATTAGTAGATACAAAACTCACATAAATATTTGTGAATTTCAGTCACACAATTCAACATTATTGCTTGTTTCTTGTTTGTTTTTTATTCTTAAATAAGCTCAAACTTTATTATTATTATTATTATTATTATTATTATTATTATTATTATTTACAAATACAGTCCTCCCATCTCCCTAGAGCCTCAAGTCTCTTCAGGATTAGGCATGTCTTCTCACACTCATGACAGAACCGAAAGTCCTCTGCTATATATGGATGTGGTCCTTGGACCAGCCTGTATATATTGAATGGTTAGTAGCTCCATTTATGGGAATCCAGTTTAGCAGAGATTGCTGGCCTCCCATGGGGCTACCCTACCCTTCAGCTCTTTCAATCCTTTACCTTTCCCTATTTCAACCATAGGAGTTGTGGTCTTCTGTCCAATAGTTAGGTGTATCATCTTCTGTCTCAGTCAGGTGCTGGTTGGGCCTCTCAGAGGACAGGCATGCTAGGCTACTGTCCTTAAGCATATCATAGCATCTGTAATAGTGTCAGGTTTTAGTGCCTCCACCCCCACGACATGCATCCTAAATCACTGGATTACCTTTCTTTCAGTCCCTTCTCCATTTTTGTCCCTGGAGTTCTTTTAGACAGACAAAATTGTGGGTCAGAAATTTTGATTGTTGGTTGTTAATTCTGTACCCCATCTTAGGCCCTTTCAGTCTACAGGATGGAGGTTCTTCCAGTTTCCTCTACCCACTCTTGGACGTTTTGGATACAGTCTTCTCCATTAAGTCATGAGACTCTCTCACCTCCCAGGACTCTAGTACTTTCTAGTACACCCCCACCACTCTCCCAAGGCTGATTTTTTTTTTTCCATTCATTCTCCTGGTCTTCTGGGTCTCTTTCTTGTCTCCCCTTCCATAACTTATCCTTTTCTCCTCCCTCACACCTATCCTATACAAGTCTTTCCTCCCTCTGTCTAACTTGATTATTTTTCTTCCTCCCAAGTGGGATTGGAGCATCTTCACTTGGGCCCTTTTGTTTGATAGCATTCTTAGGTTCTGTGGATTGTATCTTAGATTTTTCTGCACTTTTGGGGGTAAAACCAATTATTAGTAATTACATAACATGCATGTCATTTTGGATCTTAGTTATTTCACTCAGGATGCTATTTTCTAGTTCCATCCACTTGGCCCCCAATTTCATGATTCACCATTCTTAATAGCTAAATAGTACTCCATTGAAAAAATGAACCACATTTCCTGTACCTATCTAAGTTGTTTCCAGCATGTGGCTATTACAAATATGGCTGCTATGAACATAATGGAGCAAATGTTCTTGTGCTATGGTAGAGCATGTTTTGGGTATATGCCCCAAAGTAGCATAGCTATGTCATGACATAGATCTATTAACTAATGTTTTAAAAACACAATGGGGATACCAACTCATCTTCAAAAATTTCTATCCAATTGTTTCAATCTAACAGAAATGCTAGGAAAAAACGGAGCAGAGACTGAACGAATGGCAAACAAGTAACCAGCCCAACTTGGCATTCATCCCATGGGCAGACATCAAACCCTAAACCTAACACTGATGCTATATTGTGCTTGTAGACATGAACCTAGCATGGTTGCCCTCTGTGCGGCTCTACCAGCAGATGCAGATAAACACAGTCAACCATTTGGACTGAGGTTGGAGACCCTATAAAAATGTTAGGGGAAGGACTGAAGAAACTGTAAGGGATGACAATCTCATAGAAGGACCAACAGTGTCAACAAATCTGGACACCTGGAAGCTCTCAGAGACTGACATACTAACCAAAGAATACACCCTGGCTTGTCTGAGGCCCCCTGCAATTCTGTAGCAAAGGTTTGATGTTTGCCTCAGTAGAAGATGTTTCAACTAATACTATAGAGACTTGATGCCCAGGGCGTGGGGACTACAAGGTGAAAACACCCTCTCAGAGGAAAAGGAGGGAGGGTGGGGAAAAGAACTCTGTGAGAGGAGACCTGAAGTGGAGTAGTATTAAAGATGTAAATAAATAAAGTAAATAATTAATTAGAAATTCCACAAGTTAGAATGAAGAACTTACATTTCTACTGATGTGGTGATATAATAAAAAGATAGTAATATAGTATAGATGTTCACCTATCTTCCAGCTTCAAGTATAATTTTACTATAATGAGAAAAATAACACACATATATTTTTAGCATATTTTACTCTATATTTTAATAAACTGTTGTTTTCATTACTTCTAAAATATTTTACATTATAATTGCACCTTGTATACGTCTACTAGAGGCAAGCTTTTTAGTGACCCATCACTACACTTGGCACTGACTCCTTCAATAAATAATAGAACAGTATCAGTGGCATCTCTTTATTGTTCATAATCCAGTGAAAACCACAGAGAATCAATTGCCTTGTTTCTTAATGGAACATAGATGTTCTTTCCTGTATCCTTTCAACATTTCAGACAGCAGTTCTCCCACAAAATCTCATATTCTTGAACAGTGGATGTTCCCTAGACATGTACATTCAGCTGCTGCCATCAAAAAGTATTTAGTTATTTCTCCACTAATTTCTTTCATCGCAGGCTAACAATTGAGCTACATGTAAGCTCATAATTTTTTAAGGTTTACTTTCTATGAAGAAACACTTTTCTGACAACATATTCTTTACTAATTATTCTATTTTTTGTGATCATTGCTTTAATGCTTTTTGTTAATATTGTGGTAATATTCATCATTCAAAGTTAAACAATACAATCAATCTCTTTCAAAGACTGAACCATCATCAAATAGTATCATATTTAGCAAATTTATGTATCATTAAACATGAGTTTAATGATATCTAATTTTGTATTAGGAAACTGAAAATTTTCAGTCACTACAGCTTTTTGGAGAAGCCTGTAGCCTTCTAATACTTTTCTTAAGTTCAGCATAGTTTTCTCCAATGACTTCAGACAATAAACATTTTCTTACACATATACAAAGTTTCAATCATTACTGTATGTTACCTGATCAAATTAATCATCAAACATCATTAACAGATTCTCCTATGAAGTCAACTGGAATGAACAGGGCCTAATCAGATCCAGGTAGTTAAACATTGAACTGCTGACTAGGAATGTGTCAGGCAGAAATGAAGGATGTGAATCCTTCAGAAAACACTTCGTAGGATTGTGTGACTAGAGTGATTATCAGTTTCAGACCCCAGTTAATTTTAGAACTCTCCTGCAAGGCTGAGTTGGAATTCCTTGAAAGAGTTGAGAAAGTCTACCTAGCTTACATCTGTAGAACTGGGCCTAAAATCCAAATTTCATTGCTTCCGTTGGCCAACAGAAGGAATGAAAATAATTCCAGAGTCTGAACGTGAAAAGAGGAAAAGCAAACAAACAAACCAAAAGCAAGCAAACAAGCAAGCAAAGTGAAATTGTTGCCTGACCTGTGAAACTCATCAGAGTTCCATATATTCTCAAAGCCTTTATCATACCTGACATTAACCATGTAATTCCATCGAGGATTTTCAATGTTGTCAACTCCTCTGTTGAATTCAAATTCCAGTAACTTCTGGTTAGTGAATAAAACATGTACCCAAAAATATCAGAAGGATTTAGAACATCCACCTAGCATCAGCTAAACTAAAGAACTCAGATTTTCAACACTCTGAATAAGGACACTAGCATAGTCATGGAGAGTACTTGAAAGAAAGTACCACCTTCTCAGGGTCATTACTGTTAGAAAGCTAGGAATGCCTTAAAATGTCTAGAGTAAAATAGAACTTAACCATCCATCACAATCAGTAGCTCGGACACAGTATATCTCTCTGCATAAAATAAGAACCACATTTGTAATAGAGACCCAAAATATCCATTGATAGTCTATTAAATATAAAACCTTCTGTTTTCTATTACCAGTTTCTATAGTAGGAATAGAGAAGACTAAAGTAGGTTAACATTCAATGGGAGGCTAAAAGAAACACAAATCATCTTTCACATCTTTCACCTAATGTCTGCAGAAGTTGCCTTACTTGGAATAAAATAGACTGGCAAACATATGTTTTGACTATCATATACCAGTCAACTAGAAGAGAAATTGTCCCTAAATTGGGCATCAATCTTACCCTCATTTTACCTTTGATATAACAAGATGGGACACTAGCTGTCTTCTAGTTTCAGGAAGAAGAGCACCTTCTCTCAATGCTCTCATGCTGTGATGAAACCTTTAGCTGTTGGCCAGCAATTCCCATCATGTTTGACTGGAGAGGAAAACATTCTAATCTACACATTTCTACAAGAGCTGCAGGTCTTTCTTTCTTTCTTTCTTTCTTTCTTTCTTTCTTTCTTTCTTTCTTTCTTTCTTTCTTTCTTTCTTTCTTTCTTTTTCCTCTTCACACTGGTGTTTTCTACTCATTCTCAGATAATAGTTCAAGAACTGACTTCCAAATATTTTTGTTTAGTGCATCAGCAGAACTCTGTGGCCAAATGCTTTACTTGACCTTTATCCTGTCTTTAGAATATTTAATCTTTTTTCCTATAATATAATATATTATATTCCTATAATATAATATATTTTCTTTTAACCATGTTTTAGAAATGCCTTAATGTCCTTTCATTTTATGAAATAAAGACATATTGAGACAAACTTTGCTCAACATTAGTTTTCTATAAAAATCCTACAATATTTGCTAATGAGCTGTCTCAATAGTTCAGGGTGCTTACTGCTGTTCTTTCAGAAGATCTGGATTTGATTCCCAGCACCACAAGGTGTCATACAGCAGCAAATAGTTCCAACTCCAGATAACACAATACCCTCTTCTCAATTCTGCAGGCATTTGCATATACATGGCACCCATAAACACAGTCAGGGACACATACACATTAAATTTCTTTCAAAAAATGTATAGCACCATCTGTTCTGAGTGTTAAAAATTTGTTCTCTTTAAGCTTTACCATTAGTGTTGAAGTATTGGCTACAGACATTTTAAGTAGGGAAATCGCAATTGACTGTATTATAATTAGATTTAAAGAGTCATGACTTTCCTAAATATAAATAATATTTCCTAATGTCTATCTCTGAATCATTTATGCACTCTAATATGAGCTTTTAACTCCCTATCTGTCGCTCAGCAACACTCCATGCTAGCCATTAAAAGTATATCTATTCTGTGATTTTTTTTACCTCCCCAGGTCTCTTCAGACTGTTAATGGTTGCCACAGACTGGGCCTAGTTGGCCCCCCTCAATCCTTGGGAATCAGGGGTTTGGATAGATGGGCATGGAGTCAGCGAAAGTGGGGTGACAAACAGACTTGACACAAAGGAGTGTGGATCTGAAAGTAATTTGTCAAATCGAGCATCAGACAAAAGATAAAAAATTATACAAAAGAAAATAGGGAAGTTAGGTGACAATGAGGTTACTAAATTCTTACATAAAACAGAGGAATGCAAACACGAAGGACTGGCAGGAACCAACTGGGATAAAATTCAATGTGAGCAACTGGGATCAAAAAAAGGCCGTTGGTCAAGCAATGTTTATATGCCCCCAGTACAGGGGAATGCCAGGGCCAAGTAGTGGGAGTGGGTGGGTAGGGGAGCAGGGCAGGGGAGGGTATAGGGGACTTATGGGTTAACACTTGAAATGTAAATAAAGAAATTCTCTAATAATAAATAAATAAGAAAAAAAATAGCCCCACCTAAAGTCAGCTTAAACTTAGAAACCAGGGGCCAGGGCTTTGTGCCCTTGGCATAGTCCACCTTAACCCTAGGCCATTGTAAAGACTTTTACACGGGTGTAACTCAGCTAGCTATAGTTCTAAGTATCTACTGTGGTTCCTCCTCAGGTCACACACTTCCTTCTTCCTAGATAATGGTAAATTTCTGTGTAGGGCAGTGACTTAGCTATCCATGCCCAAGGTCAGATCAAGGACTGCCTAGAATCTAACTTAGCTATATGTCAAAAAATCAATTATTAGGAGCACTTGTAATAAAACAATATTAAGGGAAAGCACACATATCCATTTTCCAACTAAAGCAAGGGCATTGGAACATTCATTATACAGGATGCCACGGTTCCAGGAGACTAAGTTTCAGTGAACTTTTCTCCTCAGGACAGTGCCCAGGTTTTGTGGTCCCATTGTGCTTGTCACTAAGGGAGTGGATGTAGCAAATGGTCATTCCTTTCATTTCAAGATGATTCAGGTTATAACTGATTCTCTGGAATTACACAGTACCTTCACTTTTCTTGGACATCCCAGACCTCTAGAACAGTAAAATGTGCAATGAGACCCTAAGGTTATCCATTAAAAACCATTGCCAGGAGACTCACCTTGACTGAAGAGCAATATTGACAGACTGTATAGGACATCATTCAGCTGTAAGCATAAGACCTTTAGAAAATAACTGTCACAGAAATCAGGTGGGATCTTTTCAATACTGAGATAAACACATGTTGATGACTTAAACCATGCTATTTGTGTCAAATAGCCCTGCTATATATTTTAAGGAAACGGGGAGGAATATATGCTAGGATTTGTAAAAATAAATGGAAGGGAAAACTGTTGTAATTAAATTATAATCTTCATAGCAAAATAAAACAAAACAAAACAAAAACAAAAACAAAAACAAAAACCCAATCACTCAGAGTAACACTTGTGCTATAAGCAAGGTTTAACACTGTGAGCACCTCACGGCTGCATTAAGATCTTACCTGTGTATCACTATAAAATCAACCTCAAACCATATCAGACATAGAAATTCTTTTTCAGTGAACAGTTTGAAATTGGATCTCAGCATTCTAATGGTAAAATGGGTTATAGCTATGGCAGTCCAATTAAATATTATTAGCCTTTGGACATTATAAGTTAACTTCTGTCCTATTTCTTATTCTTTTCTGCTTTACACTTGAATGATTTTATGAGTTCCCCGTGGCTATCTAACACCATATATCTGGGAGTCTTTGATCATCATCTGAAGTATGTAAATCTTCAACATGAAGACACTGAACCATTTAGCTTAATTTTAGCCAGGTCAATTCAGTGCTCACTTGCTAAATGATTTAAGGACTCAGTTCTTAAAGGGGGTTAAATGCTGAGTTCGATATTGGAAAACTACTGATGGCACTATTCCCATAATCAGTAGATTGTAAAACTAAAGCCTGAAATTGTGGGACCAAGTGAATTATTAAAACCTGGGGCCTGTATCCTCTCTATTACCCCATGCCATGCAGCACCCTGAACTGCTCAGAAGCATATATGTAGGTAAATGCATTGCTTTTCAAAAGCACTTAATCTTATGAGATTATTCGGTGGCTGGAGTCTTTCTGGTAAAGAATAAGGGCTTATTGTGCGCTCTGTGCCATTCTTGATAGTTACCTGGACCTAAAAAGTCTCAAATACTAATCTCGATATATTCAGTCCAATTGTTTCCTTTGTTACTGTATAATGTTATCTCTTGAGAATGTGACTTCAACAATGATCTCTTTAACAAGTTTACACTCTTAATTCTTGAGTGCATACTTTCATTTGCTCTAGAAAACTCTTGACTATTTTCTACATTATATTCCATGTGTTCTGTCTAAGTTATTTTTACAGCAATCTTAGGGATTGAGGAACTGGCACGGGGTAGTTCAGAGCAAGATCCAATGGCAATTTTCATGTAGAGGGAAGATCATTTCTCCTAAAAAACACCCATAAAAGCTGGAGAGCTGTTTGACTTGTCTAGTGTTAGAAGCAACACAAGACACAGTGACTACAAGTTGTCAATCGAGCAGTAACAATAAACTTGATTGTATGAGCTTGAGGGGTCAAAGACACAACAGAAATCAACTAAGCAGGGCTTATAGGGGCTCAGGGGTACTGAAGCATGGAGCCTGTTTGGGTCTGAGCTAGGTCTTCTGTGTCTATGCTACAATTGTGTAGCTTCTGGTTCTCATGGGCCTCCTACCAGTGAGAGTGGGCCATACCTCTGACTCTTTTGCTAGCTCTTGTGACTGAATTGCCTTATACAACCTTACTATGAGGGTTTATGCCTAGTCTAATTGTTACTTGTTATAACCTGTTTCATTGATATGCCTGAGAGGCTCACTGTTTTATGAAGAGAAATAAGAGAACAGTGGGTCTAGGAGAAACATGAGCTAAAGTGAATACGGGCAGAGGAGAAGGTGAGTGTGACGTTTGGAGGGAGGGGAAACTGCAGTCAGACATAAGGTATGAGAAAAATAATTATAAAATAAAAGATGCATAAATATAAGATGTAGACAGACACAAGGCCAAGTACAAAGAAGCAAAACAAAACAAAACAAAACAAAACAAGGCTTCTAGCTTTAATGATTCGAACAATGAACCTAAAGAAAGAATCAATAAATATAAATATAAAAAGTATAAAATTACCTAGTCGAAGATAGAATGGAATAATTGAAATATTTAGGAAAGCCAGTGAGAATTTCTGTGGTCTAATAAAGAATTCAAGAGAAATAAACAATCAAGGATCTGATATATAAATTCAGGACACAAAATAAATTGCTTAAATAGCACAAGAAAGCATACTTATAGAAGTTTGGATTAAATCTTTATTAATCCTAATGAAAAAAAAAGCAGCTCACTAACAGTCAAGACAGAAAGTAAAGAGGTCTCAAATCTAATGAACCAAGAGTAGAATTCTTCTATACACATGATAACCAAAACGTCAGTAATTAAAAACAAATAAACCTTGAAAGCCAAAAGGATTAAGAAATGCTTTTCAAACACGAGGAAAGACACCTATCAGCAGAATTCTTTAGTGAAACCTAGCAATCAGGAGAGAGTGAGACAATTCATTTTAATTACTGAAGACAACCAAAAATGTTCAAGTCTCAAAGTCTGTCTTTCATAAATAAGAGAGAAACAAAAGCTTTTCCAAGCAAAGTGAAATTGAGTGTTTATCAACATTGGTCATCCCCTACATGAGATAACAAGGCATTCAATATAGTCATAGTTGTTGTTGTTTAAATTTATTTTTTCATTTTACATTCTGATCAAAGCTCCCTCCCCTTCTCCTCTCATTCCTACTCTCACTACTCCCTTCCCTCATTCCCTCTTTCCCTCCTTCCCTCCTTCTCAGAGAACTGTAAGCCTCACATGGGCACCAACATCCAGACGCAGCAGGACTAAATGCATGCTCTCTCACTGAGGTCAGATAAGGCAATACAGCTAGGAGAAAGGTATTCAAAGGCAGACAAACAAGTCAGAGACAGCCTTCTGCTCCAATTGTTAGGTGACCTTTATGAAGACCAAAGTACACACCTACTCCATATGTGTAAGGGTCCTAGGTCTAGCCAAGGATGGGCTGCCCTTCCAGAGGTCCTGCATTCAATTCCCAGCACTAGCATGGTAGCATACTATCAAGGAATTCTTTAACCCAGAAAACCAAAACAACAAAAACACTCTTTAAATAATAATATATACTGGATAAAAGCACGAAACTCAAGCAATATTAAAAAACACATAGAGAGCAGCTCTCTTCCAGTCTGCCCTGCACCAGCTCCAGTGTAGGGTGCAGGTGCCGAGCACTCTCCCAAGGCCACTTCGGGACTCCCCAAGCTATCTTGGGACCACAGGTGAGCAGCAGGACACAACATCTGTCCCAATCCAATCTCTTGGAACTCAAGACTGCAGCTGGGAGATAAATAAAAGGACAGAACAGGGCAGCAGGTCCCTTCTACTCTGCACCAACGCCAGGTCTCCTCGAGCAGAGATGGCAGGAGGCAAGCATGAGAACAGAAGCAACAGAAACCAAGGGTAATTGGCATCACCAGATCCAAACTCACCCACCACATCAAGTCCTAGATACAACATCAAACTGGAAAAGCAGGACATGGATCTAAAGTCACTTGTCATGATGATGATGGAGGACTATAAGAAGGAAATACAGGAAAACACAGATAAACAACTTAAAGAGTTACAGGAAAACAATACCAAACAGGATGTAAAAATGGAAGTAGAAACAATTAAGAAAACCCAAAAGGAGATAACCCTGGAGATAGAAACCTTAGGGAAAACAATCAGGAACCATAGATATGAGCGTCAGCAACAGAATGCAAGAGATGGAAGAGAGAATCTCAGGCACAGAAGATTCTATAGGGAGCATAGACAAGACAATCAAAGAAAATGCTAAATGCAAAAAGATCCTAATGCAAAACATCCAGGAAATCCAGGACACAATGAGAAGACCAAACTTAAGGATAATAGGAGTAGATGAGAAGGAAGACTATCAAACTAAAGGGCCAGCAAATATCTTCAACAAACTTATAGAAGAAAACTTTCCATACCTAAAGAATGAGATGCCCATAAACATACAAGAAGCCTACAGAACTCCAAATAGGCTGGACCAGAAAAGAAATTCCTCCGAACACATAATAATTAGAACAACAAATGCACTAAATAAAGACAGAATATTAAAAGCAGTAAGGGAAAAAGTTCAAGTAACATATAAAGGCAGGCCTATCAGAATTACTCCAGACTTCTCACCAGAGACTATGAAAGAGAGAAGATCATGGACAGATATTATAAAGACACTAAGGGAACACAAATGCCAGCCCAGGCTACTATTCCCACCAAAACTCTCATTTACCATAGATGGAGAAACCAAAGTGTTCCATGACAAATTCAAATTCACACAATATCTTTCCACAAATCCAGCCCTTCAAAGGATAATAACAGAAAAACACCAATACAAGGACGGAAACTCGGCCCTAGAAAAGGCAAGAAAGTAATCCTTCAACAAACCTAAAAGAAGATAGCCACAAGAACAGAATCCCAACTCTAAAAACAAAAATGACAGGAAGCAACAAATACTGTTCCTTAATATCTCTTAATATCAATGGACTCAATTCCCTGATAAAAAGACATAGACTATCAGACTGGCTACACAAACAGGACCCAATGTTTTGCTGCTTACAAGAAACACACCTCAGGAAAAAAGACAGACACTACCTCAGAGTAAAAGGCTGGAAAACAAATTTCCAAGCAAACAGTCCGAAGAAATAAGCTGGGGTAGCCATTCTGATATAGAATAAAATAGACTTTCAACCCAAAATTATCAAAAAAGACAAAGAGGGGCACTTCATACTCATCAAAGGCAAAACCTTCCAAGAGGAACTCTCAATTTTGAATATCTAAGCTCCAAATGCAAGGGCAGCCACTTTCATTAAAGAAACTTTAGTAAAGCTCAAAACACACATTGCATCTCACACAATAATAGTGGGAGACTTCAACACCCCACTCTCATCAACAGACAGATCCTGGAAACAGAAACTAAACCGAGACTCAGTCAAACTAACAGAGGCTATGAAACAAATGGACTTAATAGATGTCTGCTGAATATTTCATCCTAAAACAAAAGGATATACCTTTTTCTCACCACCGCATGGCACCTACTCCAAAATTGACCACATAATTGGCCACAAAACAAGTCTCAACAGATTCAAAAATATTGAAATTGTCCAATGCATCCTATCAGATCACCATGGACTAAGGCTGTTCTTCAATAACAACATAAGTAGAAGAACACCATCATTCACGTGAAAAGTGAACAACATTCTACTCAATGATACCTTGGTGAAGGAAGAAATAAAGAAAGAAATTAAAGACTTTATAGAGTTTAATGAAAATGAAGCCACAACATACCCAAATTTATGGGACACAATGAAGGCATTCCTGAGAGGTAAACTCATAGCTCTGAGTTCTTAACAAAAAAAAAAAAAAAAAAAGGAGAGTGTATACACTAGTAGCTTGGCAGCACATCTGCAAACTCTAGAACAAATGGAAGAAAATTCACCTAAGAGGAGTAGACAGCAGGAAATAATCAAACTCAGGGGTGAAATCAACCATGTGGAAACAAAAAGAACTATCCAAAGAATCAATCAAACCAGGAGCTGGTTATTTGAAAAAGTCAACAATATAGATAAACCCTTGGCCAGACTCACTAGAAAGCACAGGGATAGCATCCAAATTAACAAAATCAGAAATGAAAAGGGAGACATAACAAGGGATCCTGGGGAAATTCAAAACACCATTAGATCCTTCTACAAAAGGTTATATTTTTTAAAAGATGGAAAATCTAGATGAAATGGATAACTTTCTGGACAGATACCAAGTTCCAAAGTTAAACCAGGATCAGATTAATGGCCTAAACAGTCCTATATCTCCTAAAGAAATAGAAGCAGTCATTAATAGTCTCCCAACCAAAAAAAGCCCAGGACCAGATGGGTCTAGTACAGAGTTCTATCAGACCTTCAAAGAAGACCTAATTCCAGTTCTTCTCAAATTACTCAACAAAATAGAATCTGAAAGTTCACTACCCAATTCATTCTATGAGGCCATAATTACTCTGATAACTAAACCACATAAAGACACAACAAAGATAGAGAACTTCAGACCAATTCCCCTTATGAATATCGACACAAAAATACTCAACAAAATTTTCGCCAACTGAATCTAAGAACTCATCAAAACGATCATCCATCACGACCAAGTAGACTTCATCCCAGGAATGCAGGGATGGTTTAATATACAGAAATCCATCAACATAATAAAGTATATAAACAAACTCAAAGATAAAAACCACATGATCATCTCCTTAGATGCTGAGAAAGCATTTGACAAAATCCAGCATCCATTCATGATAAAAGTCTTGGAAAGATCAGGTATTCAAGGCCCATACCTAAACATGATAAAAGCAATCTACAGAAAACCAGTGGCCAACATCAAACTAAATGGAGAGAAATTGGAAGCAATCCCTCTAAAATCAGGGACTAGACAAGGCTGCCCACTTTCGCCCTACCTCTTCAATATAGTACTTGAAGTCCTAGCCAGAGCAATTTGACAACAAAAGGAGGGGATACAAATTGGAAAGGAGGAACTCAAATTATCACTATTTGCAGATGATATGATAGTATATATAAGTGACCCCAAAAACTCCACCAGAGAACGTCTAAACCTGATAAACTGCTTCAGTGCAGTAGCTGGATATAGAATTAACTCAAACAAATCGATGGCCTTTCTCTATACAAAGGATAAATGGGCTGAGGAAAAGAGATCAGGGAAACATCACCCTTCACAATAATCACGAACAATATAAAATATCTTGGTGTGACTCTTATGAAGGAAGTGAAAGATTTGTATGACAAGAACTTCAAGTCTCTGAAGAAAGAAATTGAGGAAGATCTCAGAAGATGGAAGGATCTCCCATGCTCATGGATTGGCAGAATCAATATAGTAAAAATGGCTATGTTGCCTAAAGCTATCTACAGATTCAATTCAATCCCCTTCAAAATACCAACTCAATTCTTCAAGGATCTAGAAAAGACAATTTGCAATTTCGTCTGGAAAAACGAAAAAACCTAGACTAGCAAAAACTCTTCTCAACAGTAAAAGTACCTCTGGTGGAATCACTATATCTGACCTCAAGCTGTACTAAAGAGCAATTGTAATAAAAACTGCACTGTACTGGTACAGCAACAGACAGGTGGATCAATGGAATAGGATTGAAGACCCAGAAATGAATCCACACACCTATGGTCAGCTGATTTTTGTGACAAGGGAGCTAAAACTATCCAGTAGAAAAGAGACAGCCTTTTCAACAAATGGTGCTGCCACAACTGGCGGCTATCATGTAGAAGACAGGGAATTGATCCATTGTTATCTCCTTTTACTAAGGTCAAGACTAAGTGGTTGTAGGATCTCCACATAAATCCAGAGACACTGAAACTTGTAGAGGAGAAAGTGGGGAAAAGCCTTGAAGATAGAAGATATGGGCACAGGAAAAATTCCTGAATAGAACAGCAAAGGCTTGTGCTGCAAGATCAAGAATTGACAAATGGGAACTCATAAAGTTGCAAAGCTTCTGAAAGGCAAAAGATACTGTCAACAAGACATAAGGGCCACCAACAGATTGGGAAAGGATCTTTACCAATCCTAAATGAGATAGGGAGCTGATATCCAATATATATAAAGAACTCAAGACAGTGGACTCCAGAAAATCAAATATCCCCATTAAAAATGGGGCACAGAGTTAAACAAAGAATTCTCAACTGAGGAACAACGAATGGCTGAGAAGCACATGAAAAAATGTTCAACATCCTTAATCATCAACGAAATGCAAATCAAAACAACCCTGAGATTCCAGCTCACACCAGTAAGAATGGCTAAGGTCAAAAATTCAGGTGACAGCAGATGCTGGTGTGGATGTGAAGAAAGGGGAACACTCTTCCATTGTTGGTGGGACTGCAAGCTTGTTCAACCACTTTGGAAATCAGTCTGGTGGTTCCTCAGAAAATTGGACATAGTAGTACCGGAAGATCCTGCAATACCTCTACTGGGCATATATCCAGAAGATGTCCCATCTGGTAATAAGGACACATGTTCCACTATGTTCATAGCAGCCTTATTCATAATAGCCAGAAGCTGGAAAGAACCCAGATGTCCCTTAACAAAGGAATGGATTAAAAAGTTTGGTACATTTACACAATGGAGTACTACTCAGTTATTAAAATCAATGAATATATGAAATTCCTAGGCAAATGGATGGATCTGGAAGGTATCATCCTGAGTGAAGTAACCCATGCACAAAAGAACTCACATAACATGTACTCACTGATAAGTGGATATTAGCCCAGAAACCTAGACTACCCAAGATACAATTTACTAAACACATGCAACTCGAGAAGAATGAAGATCAAAATGTGGACACTTTGTCCCTTCCTAGAATTAAGAACAATGCACTCATTGAAGGAGGTAGAGATATCATGTGTGGAGCTGAGCCAAAAGGATGGACCAACCAGTGACTGTGGCAGCCAGGGATCCATCCCATAATCAGCCACCAAACATAAACATGATTGCATATGCCAGCAAGATAGTGCTGAAAGGGTCCCAATATAGCTGTCTCGTGGGAGGCTATACCATTGCCTGGCAAACAAGGAAGTGGATGCTCACAGTCAGCTATTAGATGGAACACAGGACTCCCAAGGAAGGAGCTAGAGAAAGTACCCAAGGAGCTGAAGGGGTCTTCAACCCTATAGGTGGAAGAATAACATGAACTATCCCCAGAGCTCATGTCTCTAGCTTCATATATAGAAGAAGATGGCACAGTTGGCCATCATTGGGAAGAGATTCCCCTTGGTCATGCTGACTTTATATGCCCAAGTACAGGGGAACACCAGGGACAAGATGTGGGAGTGGGTGGCTAGGAGAGCAGGATGGGGATGGGGGAGCGAATAGCGAACTTTCTGGATAACATTTGAAATGTAAATGAAGAAAATATCTAATAAAAATTGAAAAAAATACATAGAACTATCATGTGATCTACAACTTAAATATAGCTGTAGCATAAGAGCAAATGAACATTTTAAAAAATGTTTTTATTGATCCTTGGTCAGTATCAAATCATGCACCCTATTCCTACTCCTTTTTGCCCTCTACTCTTGTAACTTTCCCACTCAAAAGGAAAATAAAAAACACACAAACACACAAACAAAATAAACCAAACAAAACAAAGTATAGAACCCATCTTGTCATGAAAGATGTAGTGTTACAGTGTGTCCTACCATATACCTCACTGTCCACACATTTTTATTTGCAAATGTTCATTGCAGTGGGTCACTGGTCTGGCTCAAGGTCTCTAGCTTCTGTGACACCATAAATAGTGAATTCCCACCAGGACTCCTACAGCTGATTCTTTTGTTGCCCTGAATCATAGAGATCCTTCAGCTTTGGATTATCAGGACTAGTCTTTTCACAAGTTCCAGTAGTTCACAGATGATGTATTTAGTCCTGGGGTCATGAAAATGAGTGAGCTGGCTCTGCCTCTGGCCAGCTACAGCACTTGGGAAGGCAGACCCTCCACCTCACCTGCACAGAACAATAGGTCTGGCCCTGGCGGAGATGGTTCAGATGAGCTAGTCCCAAGATTATGATGGAGAGAGTGCTGGCCATTCACTCATCTGCTGTGAGGTGGAGTTAGCACAGGGGTGATAGCCTCCAACACTCTCATTTCTTGTCATCTGTGGTAGTCTGGAGTGCTGGCCCCAAGTTCATGAGAGAAGGAGATCTATCCCTTCCCCTCCCATTGATGTAGAGCTGGAGAGAGAGCCTTGCATCTCTTCAGGAAAACATTGAGGAGCTGACACCAATGGAGAATGAACATGAAGGGCAGCCACAAGGCTGTGAGAAAGACAGGCAAGAGCTTCCCTATCCTTTTATTGGTTGCAGCACTTGGCAGAGTCAGTCCTGCCTCAGTGGGGCCACACAGTAAAGCAGGAGCAGGCTCTGGAGTCATTAGTGCAGGTGAGCCAAACCCTAGGACATGATAGCTTGCTTCCTGCTGATAGAGATGCTAGGTGGCTTGGCAAAAGCAGTGCTGAGCAACTTGCCCTTGAGGACTAGATGAAAGAGAGTGCGCAAGCTGACCAGCTCAGCTACCACCCACGCCCAGATCTAGGGCTATGTGTTGGCCTACCCAAAAATCTATATCATCTGTGCATTATTGGAGCAAAGATTCGTTTTAAAATAACAACGTAGTTAAGATATTTTTGAGACATACAAGAGTACTACTTGTATCTTCGCTGTAACCAACATCTATCTAATCACCTTTGATGTGGGATTCCTTCTGAAACAAGCACTCTGACAATAGTGAGAGTAGAAGAGAAGAGATATCACCTAATGAGTAAAGCCAGGATAGCTCCTGAAAGACCTTAATTCAAAGTCTACTCTTATTTTATTTATTTATTTATTTATTTATTTATTTATTTATTTATTTATTTATTTATTTATTATACTCTAAAACCACAAGGTGGAGAGAGCAAGAAAGCAAGAGATTACAGAAGTGTACATAGTAATCAGATGTTCTGTAGGGCAAAAACATTTTATGTTATTTATTTTACAACAGGTAGCAAGTGAAGTGATACTGGGCAAATAGGTAGTACAAGCAGCGCTTTAAGCAATACACTAAATAAATCAATATATAAATATGTAATAATTTTTTTCTACCTTATTATTCTTCGGATTTAAGGATCACTCAGCAGTAGGGAAATTATGCCTGCTTCTGGAAAATTAGACAACTACCTGGGCTAGTGGAGTCATAGGTCTTACAGTCAAAGCTACTGTTGCAATTTTATTAGACCACAACTATTTCTTTCCATATTCTAAATGAGTTGTACCCTCAGATAAGGGTAACTCTCCTCCCCTATCAGCGAGGTCTCTGATTGCAAGAGACAAATACAGAAAATCACAACTAGTCAAAAGTGAAGAAACATTTTTAAAGGTACATCTATCAACAATAAAACCCCACAAGTGGATTCGTGGAGTATTATACAAGATGTAGCAGAAAGACTGTAATAAGCAGAATATAAGGAAGCCTGTTATGAGACTGTATCTCCTAGAAACAACAACTAAGCTCCTGAAGATATACTTCAACAATCTGACTGTCTAAACAAGCTCTGAACAAGCCCAGCACCAATAGACATGTTAATGTGAAAAGGAGAGTCTCAAGGGGACCCAGCAAAAGACAGAAAATTCAGGCAACTAGGGAATGGTAAGAGCTGAACATTCTATTCTCTGGAAAATCACATTGACTATATATCTGATATCAAGTGGTCAGACCTGATGATTTGTAATGGTAAAAAAATTCAGAAGGTTGTACCTTGGTATTTATTCACCAATCTTCATGCACATTCTCAGTTAGAGAGAATGCCAGGAATGAGGTGGAACATGTATGAAAGAAGGTGGAGGAAAGAAGGAAAACGTAGGAAAAAAACATGTTTCTATTTTAATTTCAGAAGTTAAACAAGAATAAGGTAAACAACTGGTTTGAAAAAGACCAATAATTTATTTCAATGAAAATCTTAAATTTTAAAAAGCTTTTAAACCATAGTTATTTTTAAAGTATAGTAGGCACTGACATTTTTTTTCATTTAGCCAAAATAGTGGCAGTCTTTTATTTACTTTTTTTGCTTTGTTTTGTTTTTGACCAATCACAGTCTTACAAATATCAACATGGCACTATCATAGTTTTTGGTAATATTAAACATTTGTATATATATTGTATATTGTCATCTAATATTTAAATATTATATATTTTTAAAAAAATATATATAAAGGTCATTGTCTTAGTTAGGGTTTTATTGTTATGAACAGTCACCAACTAGTTCCGTTGAGAAAAAAAGGGTGTAAAAAGATAATCTATAAAAGAAGTAAATGTAAAGTTCACGATAGGGTATTCAGGGGATATGGGAGGAGACAGGACGAGGGGATGGGTGGGTGAGGGTGATGAACCGGGACCGTAAGGGGACATGAGCCCGTATATTTGTAATGATCTCGTTCTTCTTGGAAAGAAAGGGTTTAATGGCCAACTAGGCCATCTTCTGATACATATGCAGCTAGAGACATGAGCTCTGGGGGTTCTGATTAGTTCATATTCTTGTTCCATCTATAGGGTTGCAGACCCCTACAGCTCTTGGGTACTCTCTCTAGCTCCTACATTGGGGACCCTGTGTTCTGCCCTATAGATGACTGTAAGCAACCACTTCTGTATTTGTCAGGGACTGTCAAAGCCTCACATGAGACACCCAAGGCAACTCTTATTAGGACAAGATTTAATTGGGGCTGGCTTATAGGTTCAGAGGTTCAGTCCATTATCATCAAGGCAAGAGCATGGCAGGATCCAGGCAGGCATGGTACAGAAGGAGCTGGGAGTTCTACATCTTCATCTGAAAGCTGCTAGAAAAATACTGATTTCTAGGCTACTAGGACAAGGGTATTAAAGATCACACCCACACCCACTCCCACAGTGACACAGCTACTCTAACAAGGCCACACTTCCCAATAGTGCCAGCCCTAGGGCCAAGCATGTACAAAACTTCACGGTCATTTTGTAAAATCATCTACATTTAGTTCATATAAATATAATATAGAAGTAAACATATAGAATTAAAAATATAAAATTATGATCACCCTAAAATAGTCTCATGAACAAATAATTCCATGGTTACCAAAAATGAAAAAGAATCTATGAAATATATATATATATATATATATATATATATATATATATATATATATGACAAATATAAAAACTAATTATACAGAGGTAATGAAAATTATGAAAGTAAAGAATATCACAATAAGAAATGAAATAAATATAAAGAAGAAAGAAAAAAAGGCCAGACATATATGTGCAAGTTTCTCATTTGAGCTCTTAGCAGTCAGCATTAGAAAGATCTAGAGTTTAGATGTGGTCTTTACTATATCATATTCAAAGAAATATAAATGATAACAGTCCCTTTTACTATTTATATGAAAACAGAGATTCTTTGTTGTTAGTAGGACTGATATGTACCTAATTTAATCAATAATTCTAACCGTTATATAAATTACTTGTCTATTTTGTAAAGTTTCGTGGTTTGGGTTTTTACTGGAGAAATATAACTTCATGAAGACGAAGGTTCCTTAATGATGTGACCTTTACTTACCTTAGATAGTATTCCCAGTAGACAGAAGCCAAAATAAGTCAGATATAATAGCAATTACACCAAAGTAAGCTCACAGTAAAAATCTAAGAAAAGAATAAAGAACAAAGCACACATTGAAAGAGTTAGAGAGATCATGTGTGAAGCTGAATCCAAAGGATGGACCCAATGACTGCGGCTGCCAGGGATCCATCCCACAATCAGCCACCAAACATAGACACTATAGCATATGCCAGCAAGATAGTGCTGAAAGGGCCCGGATATAGCTGTCTCGTGAGAGACTATACCAGTGCCTGGCAAACATGGAGGTGGATGCTCACAGTCAGCTATTAGATGGAACACAGGGTTCCCAAGGAAGGAGCTAGAGAAAGTACCCAAGGAGCTCAAGGGGTCTTCAACCCTATAGGTGGAAGAATAACATGAACTAACTAGTACCCCCTGAGCTCATGTCTCTAGCTGCATATGTAGAAGAGGATGGCCTAGTTGGCCATCATTGGGAAGAGAGGCCCCTTGGTCATGCAGACTTTATATGCCCCAGTACAGGGGAACGCCAGGGCCAAGATGTAGGTGGGTAGGGGAGCAGGGCCGCGACGGGGGAGGGTATAGGGAAATTGCTGGATAACACTTGAAATGTAAATGAAGAAAATATCTAATAAAAGTTGGAAAAAAAGGAAAAGATATATAGTCTAAAAGTAAAAGAAACATAGAGTTTAAAATTTGCAGCTATGTAAATGTACAAATGGGAGGATATTAATACATAAAGCAAATGGTAATGGAGAGGGAGAGGGAGAGGGAGAGGGAGAGGGAGAGGGAGAGAGAGAGGGAGAGGGAGAGGATTCATCAAATAGTGATGAATCCTGATGCTGATAATGACAGAATGGATGTCCTAAAAATAATTTATCACATGAAGAAAACACTTTAGTTATATTCCATTTTAAATTCAGAGAGATAATTCTGTCATATTATATTTATTTTTTATACCTCATTTTTTAGACTTATAGTCATAATTAAATATTTAAAACATTCAGTGGGTTTCCATACTTCAATTGGTTTTACTCTTACCTTGAAATAAGACTCACATATTTTGTCTTACATTCAAAGGCTGGGTTTATCCTCAACAGCTATTCTAAACGTTTTGAAATTTATGACATGAAGTAGAGTTAAGTGTATGTTTGACTCGTGTTACTCTATGATCATTATCATTGTTTTCTTGCTAAGAATATTATCAGTAGCTGGCAGGATGTTTGTCTTCTAATAATATAAAGGTGTCATTTTGATTTGTAAGAATGTGATATAAAATCTTTGCAGACATTTATGTAAAGTGATGTGAAATTTATAATGCATGTGATCACACTTTCCCTCAAGAAAGAAAGTTCAGAATCTGAAGAACCAAGATTCACAAATGAAAAACCAACGTGTCTTATGTTGATGTACAGTCAACTTCTACTGCCTTATCACTTTGAGAGACGGGAATGTAGGGAGAAATAGACAGCTTTGACACTGTTTGTGATCACATTCCTTAGACTACAACATGTCATTTTAATTGGATCAGGAATTGCTTCAGTAAGCCCACCACACAGACAGAAAAGTATTAGCAACCAAGGCCTTCTGTGCAATGCATTGTGTAAAACAGAACCGGGGACAGTAATTGATGGGAATGTATAAAACGGTAATCTCTAAGTATGCCAGAGTATTTAGGTCCCATGACAATGCTTTTCTGAAAATGATACTGTCTCATGAAAATAATATTTATGCAAGCACAAAATGTTTTCATTGCTTTTTAGAAAAGTCAACTAATTACATTCAAAGCATCTGCAAAATAAAAACTACTTTGATTTAAACTATTGATAAAGTCTATCCTCTCCAAATTAATAAACTGGAATACCTGAACATCTACAAGTCATTGATGTGTTTCAAATTCCTCTGCAATGTTTGGTAATAAATATGCAATTTATTTTTCATATTGAGTGATGCCAAAACATAATCTCTCTGCAATTGAATAAGTACTACTTCTATAATGCTATATTTTCCTGTAAAGATTTTTTCAAAGATTTACACAGAAC
>LR749518.1:849113-864072 GCA_902729485.2 Mus minutoides | reverse complement strand
GCACACTTCCATGTTAGGTAGTTTGAATGAGTTGGAGTTACTGTTGCAGTGATCAAACACTAGAACCTAAAGCAGAACTTGGAGGAAAAAGTTCATTTTGTTTAAAATTCCATTTCACTATTCATCTTCAAAGAAAGGATAGGAACTCATCCACGGCAGGAATCTATAGAGGGGATGTTGCTGAGGGCATGGAGCAATGCTTTCTATTAGCTTGCACCTCATAGCTTGATCAGGTTGATCACCCAGAACCACCAGTTCAACACTGACATCACTGGAAGTCATACTATGTATCCAATGGACCAGTAAGATAAAAGGATAGAAACGATATCCTTAGAAGATAGTAATTGTTCTACCTCAGTATACAGCTATCCCACCTTTGGGCATCTGTTCAAAGGATGCTTCACCCTACCACAGAGACACTTGCTCACCCATGTTCATTGCTGCTGTATTCTAAATTGGAAACAACTTGGGGATGGATACAGATATAGATATAGATATAGATATAGATATAGATATAGATATAGATATAGATATAGATATAGATGATATAGATATAGATATAGATATAGATTAGATATAGATATAGATAAAAAGACTTGACACATCATTATGAGATAAGGAAATTCCCAAGACACCATTTGAACTCATATTCTGATGACACATAAACACATACACAAATACTACAAAATTTACAAAGCTTTTACTGTATTATAGTACCACTAAAATGCCCCCTTATTTTAGCTCCCTCTCCCCATATACCCCCTTGTGACTCTCTTACCATTTCCCAATTTGATCCTCCTGTTATAGTCTCCAACCCTTTCATCCATATCTTCTATTTCCCTTCATATCTATTCTATTTCCCTTTCCTAGGGAGATCTGGCTTGCCCTAGTCCCTTCTTATATGTTTATTTTCTGTGCTTCTATGGGTTGTAACTTTGTTATCTTTGACTTACCAGACTTTATCCAATATTTATCATATTTGCCTTTTTGGGTTTAGGTTTCCTTACTCAGGATGATTTTTTTTAATACTATCTACTTACCTGCAAATTTCATGATTTTATTTTTTAATGGCTGAGTTAAATTCAGTAGTGTAAAAATTCCAATTTTTCTCCTTCCATCCTTTTTTTTTCTGAGGGACATTTAGGTTTTCCCAAATTCTGGCTATTATGAATAGAGCAAAAATAAACATGGTGGAGCACGTGCCTCTGTAGTAGGATGAAGCATCCTTTGGATACTTATCTAACAGTGTGTATAGCAGGCCTTGAGGTAAATGGATTGCTTTCTTCCTGGGGAACTGCCTCACTGATTTCCATGGTGGCTATACATGTTTACTCTCTCAACAGAAATGGATGACTATTCTGCATACACCATATCCTGGAAAGAATGAGCTGCCATTTATGTTATTGATCTTAGCCATTCTGACAGGAGTAATATGAAATCGCAGAGTACCTTGCTTTGCATTTTTCTGACTCCTAAGGCAGTTGCACATGATTTTAATTGTTTCCCAGCCATTTTGTTTTCCTGTTGACAGCTCTATTTGGAACTGTCATTTTTGTATGTATATCATCTTGCTTACTAGCATTCTATGAAAACTGATGTTCATAACATCTTTCCCATTTTGCAGGTTGCCTCCTTTTAGGAATGGCAGTGTCCTTCACCAAACAGAAACTTTTCAGTTTCATGAGGTTGCAAATATTGCTAATTTTAATGTCTGTGCTGACATTTTTCTATTCTGAAAGTCTTTTTTCTGTGCCCATGTGTTCAAAATCCCTCTCTATTTTCCTTTCTGTCAAATTTACTGTTTCTAGTTTTACATTGAAGTCTTTGATTCAAATGGATTTGACTTTTCTGTGGAATGATATGTGTGGATCTATTTGGATTCTTATATGTGTAGTAATCCAGTCGAAAAGGCTATCATTCTTCCAGGGTATATTTTGCCTTCTTTATAAAACATCAGGCGTTCATAGGTTTGTGGATGTATGTATGAGTTAATTTAATTCCATTAATCAATAACTCTGTTTTGTAACATCAATGACTCTGTTTAATGACATTTGAAAAAAAAAATGTTCATCAAAAAAAAAAAAAAAAAAAAAAAAAAAAAAAAAAAGACTTCAATCATGTTTTCTACAGAGATGTGCCAGTCTTACATATGGCTACTTTTTTGTTTAACTACCTGGACAAAGACTTTTACTGATACATTTTAGATTGTTTTCTGCTAATGTTGTCACTCAGTTATATGACCTAGAATTAAATTGTGCTATCTTCCCATTCAAAATCTAAATATGATGGTTTAGGAATGTTAATATGGCAATGGATAATCTTACTTTAATATGACCATTAATTTTGGCAACATATGCATAATACCCAAAGCTATAGTACTCTGGACCCATTTATTATGAGTGTATAAAATACACTATGAGTGTACCAATGGCAGTGTGTGGGTATAAGTAAAAATAAATAAATAAATAAATAAATGTAGTCTATCTACTATTCTCAAGGGTAATTTCACTGTCACTTTCAATACTTTTTACAGTAAACATTATATCAATATACACTATTTGACTTTTTGATGACGTGAGTAATTTCAAACTTCAAATTATTATCCTTACTAAAGGAACCATGGAGTTATAAATATAGCAGTGGGTATGGATACATAATTTTGCATGGCAGAATACTCAGTTCTAAGTTTGCATGCAGATATTTCAACTTGCTGTACCAAAATATAGATAAACAGTTCTTTGCCATTGTTTTTCTTTTTTCTTTTTTCATTTCTTTAATTTTCTTGGATATTTTCTTTATTTACATTTCAAATATTATCCCCTTTCCCTGTTTCCCCCCAGGAAACCACCCATCTCACTCCCCTGCCCCTGCTTCTATGGGGGTGTTCCCCCAACAATCCAGCAACTTCTGCTTCCCTGCTCTGGCATTCTCCTACGCTGGGGCATTGAAACTTCACAGGACCAAGGGCTTCTTCTCCCAATGATGCTCAACAAGGCCATCCTCTGCTGTATATGAAGCTGGGAGTCATGGGTCCCTCAATCTGTATTATTTGGTTGGTGGTTTAGTCCCTGGGAGCTCTGGGGAGTCGGGATGGGTGATATTCTTTTTCTTCCTATGGGATGGCAAATGCTTTCAGCTCCTTCAGTCCTTTCTCTAACTCCTCCATTGGGGATCCCGTGCTTAGTCAAATGGTTGCTTATGAGCATTGGATCTATATTCGGCAGGCTCTGGCAAAGCCTCTTAAGAGACAGCTATATCAGGGCCCTGTCACCATGCACCACTTGGCATTCAGTATAGTCTTTGGGTTTGGTGCCTGTGTATGGGATTGATTCCCATGTGGGGAAGTCTCAGGATGGCCTTTCCATCAGGCTCTGATCCACACGTTGTCTCCATATTTCACTCCATGAGTATTTTCTTCCCCCTTCTAAGAAGGACCGAAGCATCCACACTTTGTTTTTCCTTCTTCTTGATCTTCATGTGATCTGTGAATTGTATCTTGTGTACTATGATCTTCTGGGCTAATATCCATTTATAAATGAGTGCATACCATGTTCTTTTTTTTTTTTTTTTTTTTTTTTTGTGATTGGGTTACCTCACTTAGGATGATATTTTCTATTTCCATCCATTTGCTTGGAATTTTATTAAGTCATTGTTTTTAGTAGCTGAGTAGTATTCTATTGTGTAAATGTTCCACATTTTATATATGGATTCCTCTGTTGAGGGACATTTTAGTTCTTTCCAGCTTCTGACTATTATAAATAAAGCTGCTATGAACATAGTGGAGCATGTGGCCTTTTTATGTATTGGAGCATCTTTTATGTATATACCCAGGAGTGGTATAGCTGGGTCATCATGTAATACTATTTTCAATTTTCTGAGGACCCACCAGACTGATTTCCAGAGTGGTTGTACCAGCTTGTAACCCCATTTTGTTTGTCATTTTGTAGGCATTGTTTTCACTTGCTTGGGGATCTTACATTATATTTCTTTTACTATAAATTATCTTATATAATTATTCAAAATCATTTCTCAATAGGTAACTTGAAAGTATAATTCAGATGAATATGAAAATATTCTTCACCATGATTAATATGCTTTCATTAAATGCATTAAAGATGGTACAACACACTCAAACAATAAATGGAATCTACCAGAAAATAGACTAAAAGAGAGAAATCACATGATCCTATGAAAAAATTTGAGTCTAGTAGTTCATCCTTGTAAGAAAAACATGAAAAAAAAACCCTGAAAAACAGAAGAAATATACCTCAGCATAGTAAAAACTAGACATAAAAATCCTATAACCAAATCACATGAAAACAAGAAAAAAAATCAAAGAATTCCCAGTAAAATCAGGAAAATCAGGAAGTGGATGAAGGTATTCAGTTTTCCCTTCTTACTTTGTAGGAAGCATGAAACCTCAGATGTTGCATTAAAGGTAATGCATTTAAAAAAAAAAAAAAAAAAAAAAAAAAAAAAAAAAAAAAAAAAAAAAAAAAAAAAAAAAAAAAAAAAAAAAAAAAAAAAAAAAAAAAAAAAAAAAAAAAAAAAAAGAAAAAAAAAAAACAGGGATACAAACAGAAAAATAATCTGTCAAATTACTTATTTTCAGAAAATATGATCCTATTTGTAAGAAATCCTAATGACTACTCCTCCAGAAATTTCTTGGCACTGATAGACAATCTAAAGAAAGTAGCAAGTTACAGAATGAGTAACTTAATACATCCTCAGCTTTCTGAAGTCACAGGTGTTCTTCCATTTACTGTCACCTGTATCTTCTAAATAACTCAACTGCACAAGATAACAATCCTATTTTGTGTTATGTGTGAAGGTGTTTTGCCTGCATTTTCACATAATTCTGCAAATACAGAAGAACAGGGTATCTGCAGTCCAGTATCAGGAATTACAGAAGATTCTGAGCTTCAATGTGGGTCCTGAGAATTAAACCCAGATCATTTTGAAGAGCAGCCAGTCTTCTTAGTAGATAAGCCCTCTCTCCAGAATACTCATATTTTAATTTATTTTTCCCTGCCACATTTCCTTTGCTCAAGCCAGAGAATCCTCTGTCTTCAAATGTTTATGAGATTGAACTACATTAGGTAAGGATAGTGTGAATTTATCTTAGGGCCACATTAATGATTCCTGCCAATCCCTTCCACATACAAAGGTTTACAAATCAAGGACCATATAGTAAGCAAAAGATCAATGTCAACATGTAAGCTCTTTAATAGTAGTATGTAAAGACACTGACATCAGAGAGAACAATTATATTTCACATATGTAGGATAAAATGTCCTAGCCTTTTGGAAAAGAGAGCCAAATGAGCAAAAATGAATAAAAAGAATGGCATTTGGTTTTATATGGTGATCAGAAATTAGGATGATCAATTTTATAGTTACAAATTTTATTCATAACTGGGTATATTCTACTCATTCAAAGAACATAAAAAAGTGTAGCCTTTAGTCAATCTGGTAAACAGATACTGATCTGGTTTGATTTTACTTTTGTTTAACGAAAATTATTGGCCTTATTTTCTTCCATATACTAGTAGTGGTAGGCTTCCTTTGTAATTTGTCATTATGCTTTAGACATTCTTTTCAATTTCTATTGAACTGTTAGATAAATAGCTTAGGTGAAAATTGAACATACATGATATTATCTTTCAATGATAAAATAAATTGTATGTATTTAATTAAATATGCACACAATAAAATACCCATTAAAATAAGTATGTAGCATATGTATGTATGTATGTATGTATGTATGTATGTATGTATGTATGTATCTATTTATCTATCTATCTATTTATCTATCTATCTATTTATCTATCTATTTATCTATGAATATTTGTATATTTATCAAACACAATACTGTGGACTTTAGAAACTAAAAGGTATACCCCATCTGTGAGGACAAGGAGGCATCACAGATGGTAAATCACTTACTTGGCTTTAACAGTGAAGACCTGTTTTTGATCCTTAGTAATCATGTGATCATGCTTATGAATTCAGTCCAGGGGATAATGGAACAAGAGTTTCCTTGGGGTTACCTTGCCAGCCAATCTAACCTAATTGGTGAGCTCCAGGCCAATGAGACCTTCTGTGTGAGGGAAGGTGGTCAGCTTATGGGAAGACAACATTTCAGGTTGATCTCTTTGTTTTCCACACATTTGTCTCCACTGTCTTCACACCTGTACAGATACAAAACCTCACACATGGAAGTATTAATAGAGGCTTGTATACATCCATACAAGTTAGACCTGATATTTGCATAAACTGTTCTGAATATGGCACTCTTTAGTCCACTACTATAATAATAAATTGCTTTAAAAGCTTCTAGAGTGACAAATTCTTTTAACAATGTAATTGTTGAACTTTGAAACACTGAAAGTATTCTCTTTTTTTTTTTTTTTTTTTTTTTTTTTTGGTTTTTCGAGACAGGGTTTCTCTGTATAGCCCTGGCTGTCCTGGAACTCACTCTGTAGACCAGGTTGGCCTCGAACTCAGAAATCTGCCTGCCTCTGCCTCCCGAGTGCTAGGATTAAAGGCGTGTGCCACCACGCCTTCTCTTTTATCAGAACCCAAAATCAATTACATATCAAGTGAAGTTATTGCTATTAGAATATATTTCATTTACTTAATGGTATTTTAAGAAAAAATTAATGAAAAATTACGCAATAAAATTCATTTTATTGAAAAATCTAATTTTCATCTTTACAATTTCAAATCATTTTAGAGTATTCAAATGTCCACTACTTGAGTTGTAAACATTAATTCATCTGGTAAGAAGCATAACTAAAATTTGACATTTTAATTAAAAAATAGAAAGTCAAACTCAACATAATTTTATCCAATTTAATGCCAAAACTTACTTCTCAAATAACCTAAATCTATTTGTTGCCCTCTAATAAATAATCAGTAGAGCGTCACACTACTCAATGTAGTTTCCTTTCATCGACATTTAGGAATCTATGAGGTCTTTAAAAATCCCTGGGAAATACACAAACCACATAGGTAGCATCAATTTTTTTTTTCTGACATAAATAATTCTGACTTACAATTTTGAGAATGTTTTCCAGAAAACATTGTTTCTGGTTTGCCTTGATTTACAGTCACATTCCAAACTGTTGAAAACAAATATAGTAATGGATTTTAATGGTTTTTATACTTTAGCTTATAACCACCCAATAATGTGATTTCCCCTATCTGCTTCTGTTTTCAAATTAGATATTTTATCTTAATGGCTTTTTTCTAACTCTATATTCAATAGATGAATATCTTATTGTATTTTCAACCACTGAACATTATCAATTCATTTGAGGTTTTTCCTGATGGTATCTCTCCTATTTTCTCCTGATAAACTTGGGAAATTGGTGGTGGAGGAGGTGGTGGAATAGTATCTGGACAGTGTTTACTGAAACAGTACAAACTTGACATATGCTTTATTTACAGTCAGCACTGCAAATTCTGTCTAAATCTTTTATATATTCTACAAAAATAATCAGAGAATTTTCTGAGAATCTATCACTTGGTCTATTCAGTAGTTAATATAGAATAAAAATAGGGGATGGAAATTCAGTGAGAGTCCATTATATAAAGTTGTAGTTTTATGGAATATAGGTCACTGAATAAGCAATCATAATATAAATGGGAAGATAATTCACCTTGATTTTGTTTCAATATCAGCAAGCATAGAGGCATTTATTTGGTGTGGGTCATTGTTTTGTAAAAGTCACTCTGGGTGTTTGCATGCATGAGTGTGTGTGTGTGTGTGTGTGTGTGTGTGTGTGTGTGTGTGAAAACATTCTAGGCTCTAAACATTTTTAAGTATTAAACTTATCCTAAAATTCCTAATCTCTGGACAAGAGGCATGCTTTACACATTTCTTATAGTGCAAAAAAATGAACAACATTGGTATGGTCCAGTTTACGGTGAAATACTATTTATTGCAAGGCTGAATTAGTGCTTATTTCATCCAGTTTAATAATGTTTCACACATGAATGACTTTCTTTTGGGGGTGGTTCAAGACAGTGCTTCTCTGTGTAGCCCTGGCTGTCCTGGAACTCACTCTATAGACTAGGCTGGCCTCGAACTCAGAAATCCACCTGCCTCTGCCTCTCAAATGCTGGCATTAAAAGCTTGCACCACCACCACCACCACCTGGCACATGAATGACTTTCAACATGAATTACTATATCTCCTGTTGTGTTTTTTTCAGGCTTTGTTTTGTTTAATGTTTAGGACTCAAACTAAGTCACTTGTTAAGTCCTCTTCCAGTATCTCATTCAGATTATATTACCATGTAGTTAATTTTTCTATGGCTGCTAGAACATATTTCATATGAGTGTATATCTTAAAACGGGTTTACACACCATCAAGTTCTGGAAGGACAGGGCTATGTAATCTGTTTCAGTGATTGACAGGAGAGTGTTCATGAATTTCTTTTGTATTCTCACATAACAAATGTAACTTTCATTACTGTTTGCCTTTCATACAAAAGAACTGTATCACATGACAAATGATCTCCCCATTTTCAATGCCAGGAAAACATCACCTCCAGTTCTCTACTTCCATCACAAGAGTCTTTTCTCTGTGAGGGCAGATCTGGTGCTCACCTCTTAAAAGGACACATTGCTAGACAACACAGAGCACACTCTAAGCTCATCTTCCTGTAGCCTTATTGTTAATAACATATGCATAGACTTTTGATAAACTAGACACAATTCAAAGATTACCAGAAATAGATTATGTGTTGGGCACCACACGTGGGGAAAAAAGGAGTGGGAGACCCACATCCCACCAGAGCTCCAGGGCTCTGGGGACTGCCACATGCTTTGCATGTCACCTAGGTAGGCATCTGGCTGTGGGAAGCCAGGTAACTCCATTCCATAGGGGAGGGGAGACGGAGCAGTCAGAGGTCCTTGGGTCCCACAGACACCAGGGTTGACAGGTTCTAGCTCTTGGGATTGCAGCAGATGGGGTCCCAGGGCAGCTCGGTTTGCCCCAGGGCTGAAAGAAGAAGGGGTCAGGGAGAGGATGGTGGGTGGTTCCCATGTGGACAGTACTCTGGCTAGCTCAGGTGGCTGGCTGCCATGGCTGGAGTGATTTGCTCCAGTATGGTGGATCTCAATGAGCATAAAAGGTCCATGGTTTTGGAGTTTTTTGTAGAAAGGCAGAGGAAGAGAGAGAGAGAGAGAGAGAGAGAGAGAGAGAGAGAGAGAGAGAGAGAGAGAGAGAGAGAGAAGAGAAAGAAGAGAAGAGAAGAGAAGAGAAGAGAAGAGAAGAGAAGAGAAGAGAAGAGAAGAGAAGAGAAGAGAAGAGGCCAATCATGACCACGTGAAGAGAGAGAGTGGGGGGGGGGGAAGGAGAGCGAAAGGTAAGAGAAAAGAAGGGAGCAAGAACTTAAGAGAGAGAGAGAGGTAACTGTGGGGAGGAGCTTACCTGGCTGTATCCAGAACACCAGGAGCTTAGAACATTGTCTATGAGACTGATAATCACAGGATTATGGAGTTGAGGACTCATAGTGTCAGGCACCTGTGTCTGGGAGCATAGCTTAATGTTCTATCCCTTGTAGAATTTCTACTGGATCTCCAGAGTAAGCTTCGAGATACCAGAACACAAACTGCCTTTCGTGGTCCAACAATTATATATGCATTTTGGCCAACAGTAATCTGTTGTACTGATTTGTCACCTAGTTATATCAATCTTATTTATCATTTATGCTTCCTGAGAAATAGCTGCACATTTCTGTATGTATACTCTGGTGACCAAGGGACAAAGACCTTGCTAAACTATCCTTGTTGCCAAGGAATACTTTGTAGAAACTCCTCTCAGAAATTGTTGACTTGATATGTTAAAAGTCTCTTGCCATGAAGTTAATAGCCATGTGATATGGAAAGATGGGTCAATTGAGTTTGATAGAAAAAACATTGAATCACAATGTTAGATGTTTTCAATATCAAACAACAACACCCAACATTTGTTTCTCAACAGTTAGCTTAACACTTCTAGTCAAAGACTACTCATTTAATATTAAAAAGTACATTTAATGTTTTGCATGTTTATTTGACTTCCTTTGCTGAGATAATTTGTTATTTAAAGTTGAAATAAGTTGATTCTTCTTCCTTCCTAACTACATTGACACTTCATGTACTTAACGCTAACCCCATTATAATCAGGAGAGCAATTCCTTCGTTTGTCTGACTCTAAACCAAAAACATGTTAGATATTATAGATGTAGTATGAATATAATTTATATAAGAAGGCTGTTGTTTGAAACACAGGTAAGTCAATGTTAAACCATTAGAAAATAGCAACCCAATGTAGTTAATAATATAAGCTCATGTTCTTTCCTTTCATTAAATATTTATAATTTATATTCTAAAACGTAAGATTTTAAATTGATGGAAGAAAGAAAGCACAATTTTACAAACTTAAGATGTGCTGTCATGTGGCCTTAATTTCCTGGTCTGTGTAGTCACCATAGAAAATCTCTGCAGTTATCATTCTTCAGGAGACCTGGTTTATGAGTTGATGTCTGCATCAGTACCTCATTTAGAACATTTCAGCATGAAAATTAGTAAACCAGACCACTTAGGATATTCTTTGTCTATACTTCTATATAAATAGAAAGAAGTAAAAAGTTTGACCCCTTGCCTCTGTTGCAATGTTAGCAGTATTTCAGCATTTCATTTGAATTCTGACTTGTGATTTGTGTACAGCACCAGCCGAACTCTCTATTTGCTATTGTTCATGTCTTAAAGCTGTGCAGATGTACTTAGGTAATCAATTGAAAATAAAAGTTCAGCACCACAG
The DNA here is from genome assembly GCA_902729485.2 of Mus minutoides. Lineage (NCBI taxonomy): Eukaryota > Metazoa > Chordata > Mammalia > Rodentia > Muridae > Mus > Mus minutoides. Next base: position 853,257 of record LR749518.1, on the reverse strand, counting down.
TCCTCTTATCAAAGAGAAAGTCAACCAAGCACTCACATTCATGATGCTTTTCTTTAATAAATATTTGGGATACCTCACACTTTATATAAGTGCCAGATTTTAAATTTCACCAAGAAAAATGAAGAAATAAATATTTATATTAAATTATGTTTACCCTATCCCTAATGAACTATTGTACAAAATTTTCCAAACTATTTTTTTTCCTTTTATAGGCTCATAGCTCAATGGCATAAATCAGCATTTATTCAACAGTAGGAATTTTATTTTTGGCCAAAACAAAAGTTGTGAGATAAACTCAAAAACCAACTCTTGTCATTTGAAAAATCAGTATTGTGTTGATCAGTATTTTGTGTGTTGAATTGAATGACATTTTTTTTATTCTTTTTATGGCTATCATATTCAACACAGCAATTGTTAACTACCATGATTTGGGGTTTAACATAACAGTGAGATTAAATGGACGTAGGAAACTCGGGTGATCAATTAGTAAGGTGTCTTGTATACAATCAGTGCAATTCTTATACTCAGAAAGTTTGAACTCAAGCTTAAAGAAAAAATTATTAGGGCCCTAGTCAAGTCACCTAAGGTCAAGGTAAGAACAAGCTGGCTAACTACATAAATCATCCATCTTTCTCTGGAAATTTCACAATGTTTGTTTGAATTTTTTGTGTAAATCATGGTATATTATTGTAATTACTTTTATGAATATCTTATGTATTTTAAACTGCATGCATATATAGAATACATTTTATTCAAGGTACTTTAGATTAAGCATTTGGCTTATTTATAAAATAATTATTTAACTGTAAATATGGAAGAATATCCAGTACATCATATATTTTTATCCTGTATCAAATTATATGTTGAGATAAAGTAATGTTTACATGAGAGTCAACATATTTACCCTCTTTCCTGGATATTACTTCCCTAATTGAAGCCAGATAAAATATTAGTGAGTAGAGGAGAGGAAATCACTCTCCCACATTACTTCCACTATGCTTTGTTACAGAGAACAAGTTAACTTCTTCTATCAGACTGTGGTATTTCAGGGAGACCACTTGCCAAGTCGCAGCTTTCAAGACTAAGTAGTCAACTCTCCTTTACTGAGCCTTCTTGAGGATGATAGACACTTCCCACCACCCCAGCAGAGGCAGCTAATGACTAGAAGTAGAGGAGGGAAAATATAAAACCTACTGTATTACTACTTTGAGATTAATGGGGATATCATGTAGATTCTGCTAATAAAATAAATGATATGCAAAAATCATAAATAAAATGAAGACACAAAGAATCAGGAAGTACTTAATAAAGCTAGATTATAAGTGTTGCCTTGCATTTTTTATTTTCCATAGAAATTAAGACAGAAACAAACAAACACCAAGAAAAGGTTTCCATCTTTGTACTGAGTTTCTTCCAGCCTCTCTTCTCTGTTTGTAACTGTCTCTAATGCATCTTACCCCTCTCTCTCTCTCTCTCTCTCTCTCTCTCTCTCTCTCTCTCTCCTGTCATGTGTGTGTTGACATCTGTAACGAATATTTCAAATATATAAAGACACATTTTAATATACCATCTTGAAGCAGTGCTGAATCTCTGTTGCTACTTTAGAAAAGGCAGAGCAAAAAAGGCAGTGATAAATTGCTCACTTCAAAGGCACATTACTCCAAACACTGTCCTTACTGCCAACATTCACCTTTCACCTAATTTTTCAAAAATTGGAATAATAACGATGTATCATCTGGAAATCCCCTACCCACCTCCTCTGTCTTATCATAGTATTCCAAGAATCTTAAGCTTGTTAGCATTGTATTCTATGTAATGAACATTTAAATGGACATTTCAAGGTATATATTTTGTTCCTTCATCATGTCTTTCACAAAAAAAAAGTAGGTTTTAGGCTTTATTTCTTTAAACCAAAGGTAGGTTATGATGATTCTCAGATTGAGTGGTTATGCTAACAGCATGAAACCATATCATCTATTTGGTAAGAGTTAGAAGTAATTATCATTATTTTATACATTTTTTGGAGATAGCATAGTACTTATTTGTAAATGATAATCAAGTTGATAATTGAAACAGTACTGTGATAACTCCCCTCCCCCCCAAAAAAAAAAATCTAGACAGGAAGTAATTGGACTCTTAAAAATTGTTATAGGGATGCTCAAGTGTAACTAACAGGGATGCTGTTGGGCTTGGAGTAAGGCTTTGTTTTCTTTAAACGGCTGACCACTAGTACTTGACCATGCTCCAATGAATATAAGAGCAACACAAATTCGACTTGATCCATTTCTTTCTTTCTTTTTTTTTTCCTTCCTTTTTCTATTTCTTTTGTTTTGGGGATATCACAAAAATTAGGATGGACCTGGTATGTCAGGGAAGTGATTGGGATCAGAGCTTATCATAAAATTTCTAAAGAAACGATAAACATACTATGCTTAAATATGAAAATTATAAACATATGGAGATTTTTTTGAAAAATATAATCACTATAATATGTCCTTTAAGATAATTTAATTACATAATGTGAGCATGCCTTTTTTTTTTCCAGAGATGGTATGATTGTTTTATCTTTTACTTACTCAGTTCTTAAAGTGAATAACAAAATTAACCACTACCCCTCCCACTCTCTAAAGAGTTCTTTTGAAGTCAGTTATGTTATTTTATTGTATTGCACAAAAAATTGTTGTTACATAAAATTGTTAAATACAATACAAATAATTTACCGAAGTCTTCATTGTTACATATGTCTTTTACCTACTTCATACCTAACTTCATTCACTTAAGACCAAATTTGAGAAATGTAGGCTATAAACATTTCTCAAAGATTATAGCATATTGTATATGAACAAAACAAAACAAAATAACAATTGAAAGCAGAGGCTTTTTCAGAAGATCAAATACTATTCTGGTAATAATAGTTAAAAATAAAAGAGGTTGTGATTTTAAAAGAGTGCAAGGCTGGCACATAGGGGAGTTTGGAGAAAGGAAAGGGAAATCAAAATAAAATAATTATATTTTAATCTAAAAAAAAAAGCCTTCTACTTTTGTTATAATTATACTCAAAGATGCATGTATGTCAATAAGTAGTGTTTGTATTCAAATGAGAAAATAGACTTAATTGATTCTAGTAAGTATAGGTTATCAGAAATTAGCAGCATTCAACACAGCTAGTTTTTTGGCCTTGGACCACACTAGAAACAACAGAAAAATCTGGACAGAGAAGCTATGAAATGAGAACCAATTCATTCATAATATAAAATAAAAGGTTTGTGGATCTATACAGAGTTCTATCAATGATTCAAACAAACAAACAACCACACAAACCAAAATTTAATTTTTTCAAATCATAGAGCAAATAAGGAATTATAAACCAGACTAAAGAATCCAGGTCATATTTAGGCATTTTATCCAGTAAGCTTGTTTTTTCATGATCATACATGAAACTTCACACCAAAGAGCCTTGGGTAGCTACACAGAGAAATCCTATCTTGAAAAAAAATTCAAACATATTTGTGTCAACTGTGTCTTAATTTCAATTCTAAATGAGTAGTTATTGTAAAATGAGACTTCTACAGTATAGAAACTAATTCACAGATGGCACTCACTGCAACAATAGATGCAGGAAGGAGTTTTTTGTTTTGTTTTGTTTTTGTTTTTTTGTGTTTTTGTTTTTTTGCTTAGCAGAAATTAAATAAGAACAAATAAGAAAATTAGTTTTTATTATCTCATTCAATATTATACTTAACAAGTCCATACAGCTCAGTGGTATGTTCTGTGATTTGGTGGTAAATAGAAAAGTATTCTTCTTCTTCTGATCTTCATAGATATTTCATATTTCAATGTAGTGATGAGCCTGAAACAATGATACAAACTAAACTCATGGTTAAATCCATCATTTGATGCATCATTTTATTAATGCCAAGACAGTGCTGACTGGGGGTAGTGAGAAAATGATTAAAAGACAGGGAGCCATGCACAAAGACAGAAATCTAGGGATGACTGACTGCTCTGGTCTCTCTTCTGCACTTCAGAACCTCAACATGTTTACTATATGGAGTTGAACAGAGTGGTGGAATTATTGCATAAAGGTATACCAGGAGATGGGATTTACATTGTACAAATGGATCGTGGAGATGGGTTTAGGGGA
>LR749518.1:799113-844113 GCA_902729485.2 Mus minutoides | reverse complement strand
AGTTCAGATCCCATCTGAGCTGAATGCTGCTTTCTTCAACAAATGTGTAATTCAGTGCTGGAATGTATCTGTAGTCATCAGTAATCTGACTTGTTTATAGTCACTGTCAGGTGTTGATTCATTAATTATTCATCACAATGCTAAGTTTAGTAGTTTCCTTTTACATTATTATTTTAAAGTATACATACAAATGCACAATATAAATAGATAATACATGGATCTGCACAATTGATGTGGACTTGTGCATATAAGTCATATACATCATATACATATCCACATGCATATACATATACATAAAACATCATATGTGCATACACAAACATATACACATATACATATACACACTCATAGCTCCTTTTCAGTTAGTGACTACTATTCGGGGCAGATCCTGAGCCATTTCTGCAACTGTTGGGTCACATTGATCATACATGTTATATAAGACAACAATTATCAAACTCCCAGTGAAAACAAAATAACAAAAAAAAAAAAAATTGTGACCCTCCTAAGAGAATTTTAGAATTTTTATTCTGCTGCATAATCTTAATTTTTTAACTCCCATTAGTGGAGTTTATTGTCAGTGTTGATAACTGTATCTTACATACTTGAAAGGATCAAGGCATATGCAATTTACCTGGAAAAACAATGTGTTAATGAAGTAAACCCTGTCAATTGAATTGGTTTAAGTGTAATATTTGTTTCCTTTCTGGACAGTGTTCTCAAATATGATTTCTGACCTAGTAGAATCAACACACAGGACACTTTCTAGATTGGGGGTGATTGTTGGTGATGCCAGGCGCAGGGTTTTTCAGTAGGAATTTCCTAATCTCTGAAGTTGAGGACTGGACACACCTTCTTTATTTTATTGCATTCTGAATATTCTGAATGATTTATCATTCTCAGTATGCTTCCATAACTATGGTTCCTTTTATGATGGGGCACCTCCAAATACACATCTTCTGTTGAGTAATTCCCTTATTTTCCTTCTAATTCTTGCTGAGCATCAGTGAAGTATTTAGCTTGATATTAAATGGGTCTACCAATGACTTTAACTAAATTTACTCTTTATTATTAATACTTCTTTCAGAATTCTGAAGGAAAGTATATTAATAATTAGATTCAGTGACAAGGGAAGAAATAGTGTAGCATTTCCAAATGTATTTCTCTATATTAAACATATAAATATCAATAAAATCAGTCTACATATAGAGTGTAATTTCTATTTCTACTGATGCATTATCTTAAGAAACCACGATGCAGGGCATTTGATTATTTGGGCTAGTGAGATTTTTTTAGAGCATGATCTGATCTTTTAGATCATTTCAATTCCCAGAACCCACATCAAGCAGTACACAACCATCAACAACTCCAGCTCCAGAGAATCTAATGTCCTCTTCTGGCCTCCATTTGTACATTTATTTAATTGAAAGTAGTCACCTTCCCACCCACAGGTTTAATTAAATTAACATATTAAAATACAAATACATAATAGATAAAAAATCAAATGTTTTTTCGGGTTTGATTATTTGTTTTGAAACATATAGACAACAAACAGTTAAATTTCTTAAAAGAATAAATATTTCTTAAGTGCAGATGGTGCTCAATTGCTGTAGTGCTGGAAAAATATGTACAAAGCATAAATTTTGACCCAGAACCACATTAAAAGCTAGCCATGCATTGCCCACCTGCAATACCAGTACTAGTGGAGTGGAGGCAGGAAGATCAAAAGTTCAAGATCTTTCTTGACTACATAGTGAGTTCAGAAACAGTTTGGGGGCTACATCAGTTCATCTCTAAAAATAGGACAATAATATTACAAAGATTAGGAGAAAAGGGTATCAAGTAACAGGGCAGAGGACTAAATAATAAAGGTAATCAAAAGTAGACATGATAAATTGCCAGCTTCAATTATCACATCCAAGATTATTTACAATGTTGGAAAGATTGAAATTTGTGAATATCTTTCTTTAGGACAAAATCATTTACCCTCTGTTGAAGATGGATGCTCAACAGCTCTGGCAGTGACTGGCACATAGCAGATTTATAAAAAGGAAAACTGAACACAAAACGAAGAGTGAATAGTCATTTGTAACTTGATCAAGCATGAGGATATTGACAGATAGCAGAAGTACTCTGAAAGCTTCCCATAGGAGCTATCAGTAAATTAACCAAAGCTATACTGCGAGCATGCAGATACAGCAGCAAGATCACACAGGGAAAGAAAAGAAACCAGAAAACCATGCAGAGAATACTGCAACAAAATCTTACAGGAGCACTGAGATCGAGGGGGAGAATGTGATGTGTTTCCAGTCTTACATCATCAAAAGTTAACTTTAATCAAAGCAAGCAATACTTCTGCTTTTATTATAACAAAGTCTGGGCTTTTTTTTTTGTTCTTTTCATTAAAAAAAAACATTTCTAGTGCATGTGGGTATGTATATGATTATATGCGTGTATAACATCTATTTTTATATGCTGATACCACTTATCATTGTTAATAGTGAGACTATGGCCAATATCCAGGAAGTATTATTAAAATGAGTTAAAGTAAACTATTAATTAACATATGAAGATAATTATATATGTTTACATGCATACATATGTATGTGGATGTAGTAATATTTATGTTCAAACCTAAGAGATATATATATATATATATATATATCTATATTTATATAATATTACAACCACATATATGTATGCATGTACACATATATAAATCTCTTCACATGTTAATAAATATATTTTATATATGTATGTTCAAATATACATGTGGCATAACAGAAAGTGGAGGAGCTTTAAAATTTTTAAAACAGTGCTGGTATATAAAGAACAATATAAAATCTAGAAAGGGACAGAACACTGGAGGTCCACAAATGTGAGAAAAAAATACACGTACACAGACACACACAGATACATATGTATATGTACACACACATATATAATCACACAAATACACACGCAAACACATATACTTATATACTCACAAATACAAGCACATGAATAGATGTACACATATGAAGACAAATGCACAGAGACATGTACACATGTACATATAAGGACACACATAACACACACACACACACACACACACACACACACACACACGTGCATATAATCATACAGCCCCTACTTCTTGGTTGTGGAATTTAAAGGTAATATTATTAGTTGCAGAAGTTGAATGTAATCTGATTACAGAACAGAGGAAATAAGAATATGTTCCCAGGTTGCTGACCTACTCATCTTCAATTCTATCTGCAACACTTCCTCTGCACACAATGATCTCAGGAGCCTAGGGAAGTGTGCATTCTTACTATTCAGTGAAATTCACCATGTTCTACCCTTCTTATCTCAGTATGAGAAAATCTGAGAGATAGAAAATTGTTATAATTCCTCTGTGACACGTAACTTCTAATAGACACCTTTATATAAAAGGAAAGGGGTAAAAGACAATCAGAGTCACAACATACTTGTCAGTTTATCTATCACTAGCCAGAATGTCTCCTAGGAAGGAAAGAGATGTGCCTTTCATGTAATGTTCTCACTAGCTGATTCTGTCACATCTAAGACCAAGTATACAGAGAGAATAAAAGAGTGCATTTTGGTTTAATCACAAAATTTTCCATGCTGTGGAAATAAAAATCAGAATATGTAAAAGACAAACAAGAAGTTCACCTTCCAGGTGTGCTTCTAACATCATAGGATATGAATTGTACTAGACACTAAGCTAATTAGTGTATGTGTCTAACATAAACTTAGATAGTAAAATAGACTGTACTATTATTGCCTACCTACACTTGATAAGATGTGAACATAGAGCAGAAATTAATTATTCACCTTAAATCACAAAATTGTTGTAATAGAGGATTTGTTGAGACCCTGGAGCAGTGATGTTAATTACTGGAAATTCTTATCCTAAAACTTTGAATTTTAATGAAAGATTATTTTAGAGAATAAGGAACATGGATTCATGAGAAAGGTCCTGAACACTATGCAAATATTTGCTTCAAATAAGTTTTGATTCTACTGCTAAAGCTTGTAGACAGTTAATTTAATAGAAAGAGGTAACTAGTGGATTAAACCAAAGCACATTGCTCCAAACTTGTGGGACATGGCTTGGAGTCTGTAAAAGTTTAAGTTACTTCTCTATTTTGCATGGCCTTACTTTCTTGTAATTCAGAAATTGTTATAGTTTAATTTTAAGATTTAATAAATACTTGAAGGTCAAGTATACAATACCTGAGGTGTGATATTAAATGAAATGTTAATATCCTTGACAGTCATAAGAGAAATTCATATAAATAAGGGCTCCAAGTAAAAGCCATGGGAAGGATGACTGTTTCTTCTTCTTCTTCTTCTTCTTCTTCTTCTTCTTCTTCTTCTTCTTCTTCTTCTTCTTCTTCTTCTTCTTCTTCTTCTTCTTCTATTATTATTAGATATTTTCTTCATTTACATTTCAAATGCTATACCAAAAGTCCCTTATAACCTCCCCCGCCCTGTTCCCCTACCCACTAACTCCCACGTCTTGGAACTGGCATTCCCATATACTGGGACATATAAAGTTTGCAATACTAAGGAGCCTCTTTTCCCAATGATGGCCAACTAGGCCATCTTCTGCTACATATGCAGCTAGAGACACGAGCACTGGGGGTACTGATTAGTTCATATTGTTGTTCCACCTATAGGGTTGCAGACCCATTCAGCTCTTGGGTACTTTCTCTAGCTCCTATATTGGGGGCCTTGTGTTCCATCCTATAGATGACTGTGAGCATCCAGTTCTGTATTTGCTAGGAACTGGAAAAGGCTCGCAGGAGACAGCTATATCAGGGTCCTTTCAGCAAAATTTTGCGGGTGTATGCAATAGTGTCTGCATTTTGTGGCTGATTATGGGATGGGACCCTGGGTGGGACAGTCTCTGGATGGTCCATCCTTTCATTTTAACTCCAAACTTTGTCTCTGCAATTCCTTCCATGAGCTGGAAAGAACCCTGATGTCCTTCTAAAGAGGAATGGATCCCGAAATTGAGGTACATTTACACAATGGAGTACTACTCAGCTATTAAACACAATGAATTTATGAAATTCTTGGGCAAATGGATATACCTGGATGGTATCATCCTGAGTGAAGTAACCCAATTACAAAAGAAGTCACTTGATATGCACTCACTGAAAAGTGGATATTAGCCCAGAAACCTAGAATACCCAAGATACAACTCCCAAAACATCAGAAAATCAAGAAGGAAGACCAATGTGTGGATACTAGTTGTTTCTTTTTATCCTTCTCAGTCATTGGAGCATTCCATGACAGTATTGTCCTGAGAAATAATTTGGTTAGCCTCTACCAAATCCCATGGATTTATTTCTGTATTCCATGCAGAATCTTATTAGATAAAACTATTTTGTATGTTTTTTTTTTTTTTTATTTAGAAAATCATGCCAAGAAGTATATTATCCTTTATACAGTTAAAGATTGACTTGTGGTTTCTAAGGATTAAAACATTTACGTTTTCCCTGCATGTTTTCCTGTTCTTAACGAAGAAGAAATATTCTATCCACCCGTAGGATATTTTACTCTCCTGGCATATGCCAGGTGCAATATATGTACATTTTATTCAATTAGGCGGATGTGTGATATTAAAAGTGTGATTTTATAGACTTACATGCTTTCTCTTCTACAGTGTTTTATAGTAGATCACAGAAGTACCTAGAGGGCAATGCCATGAATATGTCTAAAAGTCGGTTGCTCAAATGAATATTTTACAGTAATTTTAATGACTTTGCCTTGCTGTATTGAGATGCTATGCATACTTATTTGAGAACCCATTATCATTTTCACCTATGTTCTCTTTAATGAGAAAATTAGACATTCTCTTCTTGTGCTGTCCCCAGAGGTGAGTCTTAAGGGCATCAAAGGAATGGAGGGAAGTAGTGCATTGTGTATTCGGGACATGTATCTGTTAATGAGCTGAATTCATGACATTTCAAAATGAAAATGAGAATGAAATTGATGAAATTTCATCATAGAATTAAAGCATTTCCATATGTTCATCCTGTGATCACCCATAGAAATCATTTTTAAAATTATCATTTTAAATATCTATCCTCCATCGTTACTACTCAGCCAAATGGAATCATAGTAAACAGTTATTCAGAAAGTTCCAGGTTATCAGCAAGCCTGCAGTGCACATCACTATGAAGTCACTATGTTTCACTTGAAAGAAAAAGAAGAAAACTAAAGGTTGTCAAATGTTGGAGAATGTCTGCAGCCTGAATTACAAACAAGCCTCTTATATTGAAACATCCTAAAATCAATGCAGAAGAGATGACTCAACAGTTAAAGGCTAGGCTCACAACAACCACAACAACAACAACAACAACATCCCTACAATAAAATTGGGCCCATGACTCCACATACATGTAGATGGTGAGACTCTTTTCCATCTTAGTGTCTCCATTCAGGACTGTACTCCTTCCTCTTCAGCTGCACTAAATGTACTGCTATTTAAGGAACTCTGTCTTTGCCATATCCTGGCTCTATTTTGCAATCCGGTCATTTATTTTCAAGCTACACTTTAGTTCTTCCAATAATCATTTCCTGGAATTCTGGGACAAGAAATCTTCACAACAACCCCATTCCTCTATGTGATCTTGAGAAAGAAGAGGAATAAGTGCTGTTGTCCAGCTTTCTTTGTGTCGCCACAATTAAATTATTTCTCCATCTCTGTCTTAAAATTATGTCAAATATAATGTTGATTTTGCTTAAAGTTTTGATAGTTATTATTATTACATGTTCTAAAATACATACAATATCATTTATAGATATATACTTCATGCGTGCATGTGATATAATTGATTTTTCAAATATGTCAAATGATATTAGGTCTCATTTTAGCAAAGAATACAAGTAATTTCAAATATAAATAAATGTTTACATAATGACAAGACAAGACATCTGAGATGCTGGATTTCTTTAGCCCATAGAGCATCTTTGTACAATTAAAATGTTTCTTCTACTCAAGACACTTCAAACAATTAAGAGATTTTTAAGTTATTTTCAAAAAAAAAAAAAAAAAAAGATATTTCACTGATATCTCCAAGGGCATTTTATTGTAATTGGAGTATCTATACTGACCATCAACATAAGTAAAGCCTCTTTAATTTGTATTTCCCTTTGTTCCTATACCATCATCTGTGATGGGTGTGATAATATACCCCATGTCTTTCTGTGAAGTGTGGTATAAGTTATAAGCACCCATGCAGGGTATAATGAAGCTAGGTAACATTCCCCAGCACTCTGGGCCTCATTTGTTCACCACAGCACAGATTTGCTTTCTGTTCCTCTAGGATTGCCCTGCCTTTGCTCTCTTCGTCGCTAGATCCCAACGATATAGAGATAAAAAGAAATTTCAGAAAATGGAATGACAGAAAATATATGGAGCTATAAAGAGATGTTAATCTGCTCCTTGAATTATTTTTAAAAATTTAAATTCAGTAACTTCTCCTCTTTTCAAAATGCATAACAGGATAGGATGAAAGTTACAGAAAACCAAGCTTCATTTTTTCCCTTTAGCACTGGATGAACTGAGGATAAAAAACTTTTGAAAGGCATGGATTGGAGTCTCAGTCTTCTTTGGTTGTATTTGCAATGGTCTCAGTTTGTCAGAGGCATGCTTATTGAAATACAAAATAAGTAAAAGCATGCGTGCTGATTTAAATGAAGCTTGTTCAAACAACTCCTTCCACCTCTTTGGCTGGAAGAATTCCCCAGCAGAAAAGTATTGGGGAAGTGTCAATTTTTTAGCATTATGTTTAGAAAAGCTTTCTGTTATCATCTTGTTCTGGTTAATTATAACCATCAAATGACAGACACCTCCAGGGCATATCACCAAGTGTATATATTGTCATTTCCCATCAACCAAAGAGGCAAATATAACCACTCTGACTGCACATCTATCTACCTAAACCATAAACTACAGGATACATACCATCCTTCCTTTAGACTGTGAATTTCTTGTGATGGAAGCCTTGACGACTAGGTGCAGGCTCTCAGATTACAGATACACTAGGTTCCTGTTTGCAAGCATAAGGGAGTATCCTTAATAGTGTCAGAGATTTTTTCTTTCCCATGGGATGGGTCTTAATTTGGAGCAGTCATTGGTTGACATTCCCTCAGTCTCTGCCCTATTTTTGTCCCGGCACATCTTGTTGTCTGGACACATTTTGAGTCAAAGACTTTGTTGATATGTGAGCTCTGGGAGATGGAAGAAAAATCCAGGGACCAGAAAAGAACAAGGACTCCACAGACAGAGCAACAGTGCCAACTCTCCTGGACTCTTAAGAGCTCTGATAGACTGAATCACCGACTAAAAAGAGAGCTGGATATAGGTTCCCTGCATATTATATATCAGATGAGCAGCTTTGTTTCATGAGTGGCCCCCAAAAACTGTAGCAGGAGTTGTCCTTGAGCCTGTTGCTTTTCTGGCCTCCAAGGGAGAGGATGAGCCTAGTTCTGCAGTGATTTGATGCTTGGGGTAGGAAATGGGAGGGGGTTGGGTTGTTGTTGGTAGTGGTGGTGACATTGACACACAGAGGGGAGCTTTCCCTTTTGAGAAATGGAAGGTGGAGTCAGGAAAGGACTTGTTTGAGAGGATACTGGAAGGAGAAAGGACATTGGATTGTAAAGTGAATAAATAAATAAATAAATAAATAAATAAATAAATAAATAAATAAATTGTATAAAAAAATCAATATTCCTTAAGCCACATCTTGAGACATTTCTCAATTAATTCCTTTCAGATAGCTCTAATTTGAGTGTCAAGTTGACATAAGACTAGCCAGCATATTCCGTTATCTTAATAAAGTATGTCAGCATGAGAATACTGATGCTGTTTAAACCTTTAAAGTACATTAGTATTTCCTATGATGTCTGTTATGGAAGAATTCAACATGGACCACTTGGACTCCCTCATGAACCAGAATCCATATTTCTGTTGCAAATTGGTGAATTATTCTTTCCTTAGAGTTCTTTGTAGAATGCCAGCTTCCATATCTCAACCAATTCACTAAGTTACTTTGTAGTGGACGAGGCATTGTGAATTTTGTCACCTTGAAAATAAAATATAATGCTGTGCATTCAAAATTCACATTAGAACATTTCTCATAAGGCTTTTTTTTCTACCATTTCAGATTAACTAACTAACTTTGCTTGAGTCAAATAATGGTTAATTCTCATCTGCTTTTCCCCTAACCATTTATATACCTATAACATTTATACCTCATGTAATTTAGGATGTAAGAAGTTCCAATTACTATCATGATGATTAATCAACTTTCCTGTATGACCTGTTTTTTGCAATAGCATTGTATTATTTATTCAATAAATATTTAAAATTTAATATGTTCTGTAGAGTGGTGATATTAAATCATCAAGATACAGTAAAGTGATGAATCAAAGAAGGTCCTGGCCATATCAATGCTTGTCCAGAAGGACATTCTTGAGCTTTCACATATGTCACCTACTCCTTGAATGGAACTACTCTATGGTGAGTACACTGACTGAGGCAGAGAAGTCTGTCTCTGAACATCCGAATTGAAAATTAAAAGAAAACATCTGCACACAGATTGTGCCAATTATCATAGCAATTCTAGAAAAAGACAGTGTTTCCTTCGGGCTTGCTCATCAAACCTTCCTGAGAGTGTTTGACAGTGACATCAGGCACTTTTCATTTCTACTGAATTGAAACAGAGGAGCGACAGAAACATTTCCACTGAACGCTCCATGTGAGAATGAGGCTTATTAGAAGCTAAGCAAGAGAGACTTCAGAGGATTCACACGAGGCGACGTATTTCCTCAGTTCTCTTAAGCATGTACTAGAATTTTAAATAGTGAAATACTTCTGCTCCCAGTGAAATGTTATGTTGAATAGCAGTTTACATAATTTACTGACTCTTAAAAACAGGATATCCCAGAGAAACAGGAAGCAAACCATTACTTATTCAAGTTCAAATACTCAGAGGATTTATGAAGCAGAAAGTGAAAGCTGCTATGTGTAATAATATCTTTTAGAATTCATAGAAAAGAAATTCAGTACTATCAGTTGGAAAAAAAAATGTTAAATGAGTAAGAAAATGGAAGTTACATGAAAAAATAGGATACAAAAACATTAAGTTATTCTGTGAAAAGTGAAAATATATCTATACCAAAAATGTTTGTAAATGTTCACAGGTGCACAATTTACAACAGGAAAAGGAAAAGTATGAAAAATCCTTTCAACAAATTAATAAAAGAACTAGATGTTATACCCATAGAGTGGATGTAGCTTTAGAGGAAGCAGGGATAGGGACTATTGCATAGGGATACTTATCTATGAGAAATGAAGAGAAGAGGCAAATGCTGACAGAGTCTGAACTAATAGTTTTCCTTTTATAACGAGCTGCAGGGGGAAGATCAGTGAGAGTAAATGACATAGAACGTATCTCCGTGAATATGGAAAGAATGTAAAATTGATTGTGATTATTGCAACAAACTTTGAATGTAATAAAAACTTTGGCTCTTCTGCCTTAAATGGATGAATGTTTTGCCATCTGCATTAAACCACAAAGTATCAAGCTTTACCTAGAAAATAAACTTGAGGGATTCACATGCTGAACACAAAATCAGACTAAAACCATTGAACTAATGAGTACTGAGTAGCAACTACTCATTTTGAAAAATTTCGATGGCAGTGTGAGTTTTGTCTTCATTTATTTTATGAACTGCTGTGTTCGTAGAAACATTATCTTCCCTGGAAGAATCAGTGAACCAGTGGCTTATAGAAAGTTGCTCTTTATATTTTAATGATTGGAAATTTTAGGAAATGTACTTTAGGATGTATTGTAGTGTTCATTAATATTCATAACCACTATAAAAAGGCAACATAAAATCGCATTGCCCACAACTTAAACATATATTTTATGTGAGAAAACACCTTCATAGAAGCACAGGTGCTGGGGGGAATGGGATAGGGGGTTTCCAGAGAGGAAACCTGGAAAGGGGATAACATTTGAAATGTAAATAAAGAACATACCCAATAAAAGAAAAGAAAAATAGTACATATTTAAAATTTTTAAATATGTCCTGAACTCATGGCTTAATATTTTTCTGGTTTCTTTTGTCTTTTAAAATATTAGATCAAATATTTGATTAACTTTAATAATATATTACAATATAAATTTCATGCACTTTTCATAAGATCTAAGGTAGTTTACATACTAGTTGTATCTTTAAAAGAATGCATTTATGATGTATTCATCATGCACTGAATTCAACATTTTACACTAAGAAAACCTTCCGTGTAGATTTAATTCTCATTATTGCACTTGAAATGATTCCTTGTGAACAGAAGATGAAATAACCTGTTAGTATGGAAGGCAGGTTCTTATTTGGGTTATGTGTGGCAGTTCTGCATTTTACATCTTATTCAAATTAGATTTTCTCTGTATCTGCTACAACTGTCTCTGACAGATAAAAATTGCTTTGCAAAAAAATATAGGCAGCAAAAAATATCTACTACAGGGCTCATTTACTTTGCTTTCAAACTCTTTAAAATACAATTTTGAAATTGTGTTTCCTTGACTTGAGCCCATTGCCCTGGAATCCATCAGCTGCTGCATCCTATCTTTATTCATCTGATGCAAAGTGAATACTGTGTAGGAAAAAAAAAAAATCAAGTTGAAAAGAGTCTGTGCAGTCACTCTTTGCTATCTAATTGGCAAAAAGAAGAATAAAGATTTGAAATTTTAACATGTAATTATAAAATCATCCCTGTTTTATGTCTCTAAGGCATTCCTATTTGAAACAAAATATTCATGCACATACTGAATATTTACTCACCTACAGGAAGGATACCCACTGAAACATATACCAAATTCTCACTCACACACGTATGATTTGATACCCCATTCACATAAACAATGGCTGGTTAAACTCAAAACCATAATTAAGCTTCAAAACATAATTCCTACTTGATGTGTTCCCATGTTACTAACCACATTTACACATGGATATTCCATCCCATGCACTGTTTCCTTGATATTTGCTGCAATTTCTGTTTTTTTTTTATGTAAATGATGGATTTAATGTCACTGAACTCAAGATAAATTAATAAATATCAAATCTTTTTGTTGCTGCATAGATTCTTTTTTAATATTTAAAATTCTCAAAACATACTTAGTTTTGTATTTTTCAGATAGTTGTTGCAGACTTGTAAGTATATTTGTATAAATCTCAGCCTGAGACTAATTGGTTGATGGTCTATTAGAGTTCTCAGAAAGTTATATTTTTCAAGAGACTGCACATCTTGAGTTTTCTAAAAGACAGCACCTTGAGAGCTCTGTGTGGATAAATATTGCTGAAATCACATTGCTTAACTGTACACAGTTTATAGTCTTATAAGCAGAGAAGAAGCAATTTGAAGATCAAGATACTCTCCTTGGAATTAGGACTTTTCGTCTTGAAAGGGGTTGAGTATGCCAAAACAAGCCTTCAAGGCAAGGGGAATATATTTATCAGACCAGATAACTCCAAATGTTCACATATGCTTTACAATGTAGATGTCTTACCTAAACTATTATTTAAACATTTCCTATGGACATTTAAATGAGTACCTAAGTGACCTGGGTATAGCACCATCCAACCTAGAAGGAGTACTTGCCTTTTAAATAGATAGACAGGATGTTCAAGAATCATTCTTTAAAGTTTAGGATCATTACATTGCTTCTTTAAAAATATTTATTATTAAAATTAATAACTAATAAATATTAACATTAATTATTATTAACTATTCTTTAATCTTTGTTTTAAAATCCAGTCTTTAACCCCCTGTGAGTCTCCCCTCTGACTTTTCCTCATCCCACACCTCCTCCCCCATATCCAAGAGGATGTCCCCAGTCTAAGAGACCTCCCACTCCCGTGGCCTCAAGTCTCTCAGGGGTTAGGTGCTTCTTCTCTCACTGAGGCCAGACCAGGCAGTCCTCTGTTGTATATGTGTTTGGGCCCTAATATCGACTGGTGTATGTTGCCTGGTTAGTGGCTCAGTGTATGAGAGATCTCAGAGACACAGTTTAGTAGACAGCTGGTCTTCGTATAAAGTCGCCCTCCTCCTCAGCTTCTTGCAGCCTTTCCCTAATTCAACCACTACAGTCCCTAGATTCTGTTCCTGTTTGGTGTAAATATATGCATCTGACTCTTTCAGCTACTTGTTGGGCCTATTAGAGGGCAACTATGTTAGGTTCCTTTATATAAGTACACCATAGAATCAGTAATAGTATCAGGCCTTGGAGTCAACACTGGAGTATGATTCCACTTTTGGCCTGTCATTAGAACTCCTTTCCCTCAGGCTCTTCCCCATTTTTCCCCTGCAGTTCTTTTAGACAGGACCAATTCAGGGTCATAGTTTTTGACTGTGGATGATAATCCAATCCCTCCACTTGATTCCCTGCCTTTCTACTGGAGATGGACTCTACAATTTCCCACTCACACTCTTGGGCACTTCATCTAAGGTTCCTCTCTCTGAGTCCTGAGCATCTCTCAACTCTGTGGTCTCTGGTATGTTCCAGCCACACACACACCCATTTTCTACCTCCCAAGTTTGCCTGTTTCCATTGTTTCTACTGTTCATCAGGACTTCAGTCCTGTTTTTCAGCCCCTTAATACCTGATCATGTTCTATTTTTCCCTTCCTGTCCCACCCAGGTTGCTCCATCTTTCTACCCTGTCCCTGATTGATTCCATCTCTTTCACAAGAGGGATTGAGGCATCATCACTTGAGTCCTTCAGCTGGTTAACCTTTTTGAATTCTGTGGCTTGTATCCATGATATTCTGTAATTTTTTTTTTTTTTTTTTTTTTTTTTTTTTTTTTTTTTTTTTTTTTTTTTTTTTTTTTTTTTTTTTTTTTTTTTTTTTTTTTTTTTTTTTTTGGCTAAGATCCACTCATTAGCAAGTACTTATCATACATGACCATTTGGGTATGTGTTGCCTTGCTCAGGATGGCATTTTCTAGTTCTATCCATTTGCCTGCAAAACTCATGATGTCCTCATTCTTAATAGCTGTGTAATATTCCACTATATATGAACCATATTTTCTGTATCCATTCTTCAATTTTGGAACATCGGGGTTGCTTCCAGGTTCTGCTGTCACAAATGTGGCCACTATGATCACAGGGGAACATATGCCCTGTGGTATGGTGGGGGTCTTTTTGATATATGCCCAAGATTGGTGTAACTGAGTCTTCAAATAGATATATTTCCAATTTTCTGAGGAACCTCCAGATTTATTTCCAGAGTGGTTGTATCAGTTTGTAATGCAACCAGCAATTGAAGAGTGTTCCTCTTTCTCCACATCCTCACAGGAAATTTTATCTTAGCCATTCTGACTGGTGTGAGGTAGACTCTCAAGGTTGTTTTGATCTGCCTTACCCTGATCACTAAGGACTTTGAACATTTCTGTAGTTGCTCCTCAGCCATTTGAGATTTCTCTGTTGTTAATTTTCTGTTTAATTCTGTACTTATTTTTTTGATTGAAGTTAATGAAGTTTTTTTTTTGTTTGTTTTGTTTTTTTGTTTTTTTCCAAAGATGTAGGTTGTCAATTTGTCCTATTGACTGTGTCCTTTGCCTTATAGAAGCTTTTCAGTTTCATAAGGTCCCATTTATCAATTCTTGATCTTAAAGCCTGAGCCACTGGAATACTCTTTAGGAAATTTCCCCCTGTGACAATGTGTTTGAGGCTCTTTCCCAGTTGATCTTCCATTAGATTCAGTGAACCTGGTTTAAAACATAATGTTGAGGTCTTTGATCCATTTGGGCTTGAGCTTTGTGCAAGGTGACATGCATGGATCTATTTTTATTTTTCTATATACAGACTGCCAGGTAGACCAGCACCATTTATTGAATATGCTTTTTTTTTTCCATTGTATATTTTTGGCATATTTTGGTCTAAGATAAAGTGTGTGTTTTTATTTCTGGGTCTTCAATTCTATTCCATTGTTCAACTTGTCAGTCTCTACACCAATACCATGCAGTTTTTATCACTATTACTCTATAGTATAGCTTGTGGTCAGGGTTGGTGATTTCCCTGGAAGTTCTTTTATGCTTAACAACTTTTTTGCTATTCTGGGTTTTATTTGTTTTTCAGATATACTTGAGACTTGTCTTTACATGACTTTGTAGAATTGTGTTGGAAATCTAACAGTGTTGGCAAACTATTGTTCATGGACCAGTCTCAGATAGTTCCTGTTCATTCGTTGTGCAATTTAGGAGATCCAATTGTCTGTTTTGTAAGATAATTTCTCAGGACACAAACCACCCAAGTTAGAATTGACTGTTCTTACCTGTGTGCTACAGTGACAGACCTGATCAATAGTAAGAGAAACAAAAGTATGGTCCACAAAGCCTTAAATATTTACCATCACCCCATTATAGAAAAATATAATTTCTTAATCATAGCTTAAATCCGAAATCACCCCTTAGATACAATTGTGTCAACATCAAGTGTCAATCTCAGCTAGGCAACTTTTTAGTTTAGTTTAGGGTTTTTTGTTTGTTTGTTTGTTTGTTTTGTTTTGTTTTCGTTTTTGTTTTTTGGTTTTTGTTTTTGTTTTTTCTGAACTAATACAGGTGGTTCTACTAGACAGGAAAAGTGTAAGATTTTGATAGGTACAGATTACCAGGTATTAGAGGGCATGTGGTACATGTATTCTGGAAGTTCATCTAGGCTTATTCATTGCGTTGCTGTTGTGGAATTCCTAGCTGCATGTGAAAAGAAGATTTCCAGTGAGCAGGAATTCTCAGATATCTGTTTACACTGAATTTTTTATTTTTCCATTGGTCAAATGAAGTCACAGCTAGACTTCAGTCCCCAATACATTTATACAGATGCATAGTGGATACATCGACACAAGAACAAATTGAGGTATGTTGCTGCAAAATCTTCAACTGCTTCCTATTTTTAAGGATGTAAGAAAAAAATAGGCCCAGGAAAATGATCACTTTTCTATGCTTTACAATTTGCACAATCCTGTAAGTTTTTGCATGACTGAGACTCTTCTAATATCCAATGGCAAAGCATTCTTTACTTTCTTCTTCTAAGTGTACTTCATCTTCCATAGATGAATACTCATAGGTGAAACCCCGAACTTGCATCTCTGATTTCAGTGTCATCTTCACTTCATGACTTAAGTGATTTCAAGCAAATGACTGAGACCTTCTTGACATGAGCCTCTCCTGTCACAATGAATGATAAACTACCTCTTAAGTATGTCTTATGAGTGAGATGAAGTCTCTAGGTTTTTAACATACACTAAGTATGTGGAGGCTATCAGGAAAGTATAATCCACTCGGTATTTAAAGTCTCATGTCCAATGTCTGTATACCTTCTTTTATCAAATGCATGCTTATTCCTCTATTTATGGCAAGAGCCAAAATAATTTGATTTTTATTTTGTTTCTTAGACAATCGATTTTTTTCAAATTATCTTATTTCTCATTTGATTCTAGATTTCAGTTATATGATTGAGTATTATATGAAAGGTATCAAGTCTTTAATGCAATGATGATGTACTGAAACTTTGAACACTCTTTCAACTTTATTGTGTGCATTTTCTAGATAGAACATTACTTATGGCATATATGGATTCTTCGGAGCTCCATGATTATCACTAAAATATTAAGATCAGTTAGTTAATTTGCTGACTTCTAGAAGGAGTTTTTTTAGCCCTTGTGTACCCCAAAGTCTCCATCTCATAAAAGCTTAATGTAGAGTTTTACTTTTATTATATAAATACAACCAGTAATATTTCATACAAAACTACATATTTAACTATGACACACACACACACACACACACACAAACATGCACACACAAACATACACACACACACACAAACATACACACACACACACACTCACACACACACACAAATAATCTTTGTATTTTTTGTATTTACCGAGTAATAATTTTTCTGAGTATTTACGTGATTTTATTTTTGAAAAGTTAAATTGCATTTTTTAATATCTAAGTAATTATTTGATGTCTATGTTAATTTATAATACTGCACTATAGTAATTCATCTACTGATGTTGCTGAACATAGCAGCAGTGGTCACCCCAATAATAGATGCCAATCACTGAGATGCATTTGCTATTGTCTACATATCAGAAAATGTGTGTTATATAAAGATCGAGTTTCCTTTGAAAATATCTCATATTTTCAAGATACATTTAGTTTTATCTCTTTAAAAACTACTTTAAGGCTATTTTTATTTTAATAGCACAGGGTGTGTATTGTTTAAGAAAATGACCATATGGATGCTCTTTGTAATGTTCCCATAAATGCCCAAGGATTAAAAAGAACATCAAGAGATCATACTTAAAATTTTACATTCTTTTCTAAATTGTTGCCAATGGGCCAGGCTTTTAGTACAGATTTATAATCATGAGCAAGATAGTGCCATACCCAAAAGGTGCTCCCTACTTTAAAGCAGAAGTTCTTTCTTTTTAATTATTTTACAAGGGACTCAAATGTTTGCTTTTTGTTGTTGTTGCTGTTGTTGTTGTTTTTTCCCCTTTCTGTTATATGAAAATCTGGAAGTAGTATAGTATAATCATGTTTATAGTAAATTCTGCCTATTTTTCACAGGCATGGATAGTTTTAGTGTCCACATTTTTAGAAACTGGATTATTGAATTTCAACCCACAGTGTCATATTGTTGGGAACAATATAAAGGGGGGCCCGGAGGGAGGGTTGCAGGGAAAAGTGGATAGAAAAAAGATGTCCATGCCCCGCCAGAGTTTCCCTATTCTCTGGTCAGCCAGGTGTGGGAGGGCTGCTACCTACCCTATCCATTCATCTCTGGGTAGGCATTCCTCTATCCCACTCTTCAGGGGGTGGCCAAGGGACACCCCTGCCTGGGGACACCCTCACTCCCAGAGCTAATTTGCTAAAGCCACCAGGGTTGAGAGAGAGGGGGAAAAGGGAAGAGGTTCCCAACACTGACCAGAGTGTGCAGTGGAAGTTGAAGGAGCAAAGACTGTTTTAAGAACTTTATTATAGAAATGCAGGGGAAACTGAGAAGGTAGAAGAGAGAGAGAGGGAGAGAGAGAGAGAGAGAGAGAGAGAGAGAGAGAGAGAGAGAGAGAGATTGAGGTGAGGCTAGAGAGAGAAAGAGAGAAGAGAGAGGGAGGAGAAGACAAAGAAAAAGTGAAGAGGAGAGAGAAGTGAGAGGTGAGAGGACAAAGGAATAAGAGAGTGAGGTGGGGCCTGAGCACCCCTTTTTTATGCTCTTCACTGTTGCTAGGTAACTGGAGAGGAGTTAAGCCTGAAGATCAGAAGCATGGGCCATTGCTTATGTGACTATTGACAATGCTTCTCTTGTGGGGCTGTGGTGAGCAGTAATTTAGTTAGGGGCTAGAGTTCCACAAGCATGAGGGAATGCCTACCTTGTCATGTAGGTGAATTATGACTATCAGGGTTCAGACCTCAGCTCAACTGGAGGCCAGCCTGAAATTCCCCACATCATATATGTTAGACAAGACAAGCCCCTTACAATGAGTAACTTTCCCAAGTCCCTCTCCCGTCCTTCTTCTGTTGCAACAGTGTCTTGCTAAGTTGCACAAGCATGTTTTGAAAATACTTTCAGTCATCATTCTTCATAATCCTGTACAGCTAAGATTAAATATTTGTAATAACAAATACAGGAAGAATCCAAATTTATTTAAGAAATAATTTATATGTGTATGTATTGTATGTACAGATGATAATCCATGTGTCTATGGTATATGTGTATGAAGTATGTATATGTTCATATCTGCATGTGATGCTAGAGATCAACTTTAGGTGTTCCAGAGGAGTTGTCCATTCATTACTTGAGATAAGATTTTGCAGTCTGCTGGTATGTGTAGAGAGCTTCATAGACTCAACCATAACTATCTCTGTCTCTTTAGGCTGAGATTACAATCACATAATACTATGCTTCACTTTGATATGTGATTTAGTAAGGTTAAACTCAGGTCCTATATGTACATGGAAAACACTTTACCAAGTCATATATCTGAGCTTTGAAGCTCAGAGTCCTATGGAAAGTAAAGGACATAGGGCTTCAGCTTGCATAATGATCCTGAATGATAATAGATGATTCAGGACTTTGGCTCACATAAGAAACTAAGGCTACTATTTAAGGAATATGCATGTCTCAGATGAAAAACATAGGATTTAAATTTGGAAGACTCTTTAGAAGTACCACATCAAAGCACTCTTCAGCTCTTGATGAAAATAAAACAACCTGAGATCTGTGGTAAAACATTATATATAATTTTAGTGATATATATATATATATATATATATATATATAAACTGAGACAAGATTGCACAGACTGATAGAAGATTTCAGCAGTTGTCCTTGGTCTGAATAAAGCTCAAATTTGGTGTTCTGTTCTTCTGGTGCTTGTCCTCATTCCAGATCTGGATTTCCTAGAAAAAAACAAAACAAACAAACAAAAACAAACAAACAAAAAAAAACAAGTCTAGTAAGGTGGTCACTTAAACATAAACATAACTATATTTATGATTACTTCAATAACATTTGAATGCACTGCTACATAGTTAAATTAGAGTTTAGATGATTAGATTACTATTATGATTTTATCTTGATACTTCTTTTATTAAAAAGAGGTATCTTTCATATGAGATTTATATACAGCAAAGTACTTCTGGAAAGTACTTTGATAGATAGAGTAGATCATATAGAACGTTGAGAAATCAATCAACTCCTTTGATCAAGGGAAAAAGAATGAGATGTACTAATGTTCTTGTGGTTTTGGTTATGTTGTTCAGTACAGAAGGCTAGACCAGAGGTAGATATGTGAGATCACACACTGTCATATCTTTCTGTGTGATGTCATAAGACCATACCTGGAATTGTAGTTTCATAGAGTTGGACATACCTAGATTTGTGATGTCATACAATAGAACATATCTGGATGAATGGGATCATACACTAGATTTTCATGCTGGAATTTAGGACAGTAAGAACAAGTATCTGGAAAAGGAAATTAATATGAAATAAGATTGTGATCAAAATAAAATATTTCTCATTTTTGAAGAAATGCTTATTTAAAAACTATTATATATATAGACTTTTATTAATTTGTTCAAAATTATTATACATTTCAAAATAATCATAATGAAAAGTTGTGAGTTGGTAGGTATCATCATCTGGTGTTCTTAAGGACTGTTAAATTATTCTTATTATCCCCGAAACTGGACAGAGATAGCCTTCAAGTTGAGAAAACACAGAAACCCCTATGTGGAGGCATGGTAAACTCTATAGAACTATGAACAGGAGCAGTAGCCTTAAGATTGCTTTCAAGTAAATAATCAAGTTGTGGCCATATATTGGTAACCAAAAAAAAAAAAAAAAAAAAAAAAAAAAAAAAAAAAAAAAAAAAAAAAAAAAAAAAAAAAAAAAAAAAAAAAAAAAAAAAAAAAAAAAAAAAAAAAAAAAAAAAAANTTTTTTTTTTTTTTTTTTTTTTTTTTTTTGTATTAGAGACTGGGTTTCTCTGTGTAGTCCTGGCTGTCCTGGAACTCACTCTGTAGACCATGCTGGCCTCGAACTCAGAAATCAGCCTGCCTCTGCCTCCTGAGTGCTGGGATTAAAGGCTTGCACCACCATGCCCGGCTAACAGTGGTGATTTCAAGTTGAAATTTTCACCTTTTATTTGTAACTACTGATTCCTTATCATATATTAAATAGCAAATGATTAATTTAACAAAAAGAGACAAACTGGAAATGCATTTACTTATTTTACCTATTGTTATAATTCTTAAGCACAGATTGTTTTTCCAGGGATGAGGGCTGTTTTGCAATGAGGGATGGGAAAGAGGGGCGGGGGCATAGACAGAGACACAGAGCCAAAGACTGAGTCAGAAAAATGGAGAAACAGCTCAAGAGAGATAACTTTCTGAGGAAACTACCAGGCTTTATTACATTTTATAAGCATCATGTAAATTTAGTATAGAAATATGTAAATTTAAGTGTCCACATGAACATGACTACTCAGGGACCCTTCAATTGGTCAATAGTGAAAGAAACATTTTTGCTTTATTGTGGATATTCATAGCATTACTAATGAAATTATATATGTAAAGGCACCCAGATTACTTACATAAATAACATGGCAATATAAACACATTATTAACAGCCAGAACTCTGCAATATTTCAGCATGGTCTTCCCCTGAAAGTTTTTTCCGCTCTGTTTTTTTTTTTTTTTCCACTTTTTATTAGATATTTTCTTCATTTATATTTCAAATGTTATCCCGAAAGTTCCCTAAACTGTCTCACATCCCCAGCCCTGCTCCCCTACCCACCCACTCCCACATCTTGGCCCTGGCGTTCCCCTTTACAGGGGCATATAGAGTTTGCATGACCAAGGGGCCTCTCTTCCCAATAATGGCCAGTTACATCATCTTCTGCTACATATGCAGCTAGAGACATTAGCTCTGGGGGTACTAGTTAGTTTATATTGTTCTTCCACCTATAGGGGTAGAGACCCCTTCAGCTCTTTGGGTACTTTCTCTAGCTTCTCCCTTTGGAACCCTGTGTTCCATCTAATAGCTGACTGTGAGCATCCACTTCTCTATTTGCTAGGCACTGGTATAGCCTCACAGGAGACTGCTATATCAGGGCCCTTTCAGCAATATCTTGCTGGAATATGCAATAGTGTCTGTGTTTGGTGGCTGAATATGGGATGGATCCCTGGCTGCAGCAGTCACTGGTTGGTCCATCCTTTTGTTTTAGCTCCACACTTGATCTCTGTAACTCTTTCAATGTGTGCTTTGTTCCTAATTCTAGGAAGGGGTGAAGTGTTGACCCTTTGATCTTCCTTCTTCTTGAGTTTCATGTGTTTAGCAAATTGTATCTTGGGTAATCTAGGTTTCTAGGCTAATATCCACTTATCAGTGAGTACATGTTATGTGAGTTATTTTGTGATTGAGTTAACTCACTCAGGATGATACCCTCCAGATCCATCCATTTACCTAGGAATTTCATAAATTCATTGTTTTTAATAGTTGTGTAGTACTCCATTGTGTAAATGTACCATAATTTCTGTATCCATTCCTCTGTTGAGGGACACCTGGGCTCTTTCCAGCTCTGTTTATTATAAATAAGGCTGCTATGAACGTAGTGGAGCATGTGTCCTTATTACCAGATGGAACATCTTCTGGATATATGCTCAGGAGAAGTATTGCAGGATCCTCTGGAAGTACTATGTCCAATTTTCTGAGGAACAGCCATACTGATTTCCAGAGTGGTTGAACAAGTTTGCAATCCCACCAACAATGGAGTAGTGTTACTCTCTCTCCACATCCATACCAGCATCTGCAGTCACTTGAATTTTTCATCTTAGTCATTCTAACTGGTGTGAGGTGGAATCTCAGGGTTGTTTTGATTTGCATTTCCCTGATGATTAAGGATGTTGTACTTTTTTTCAGATGCTTCTCAGCCATTCGGTATTCCTCAGTTGAGAATTATTTGTTTAGTTCTGTGCCCCATTTTTAATGGGGTTATTTGATTTTCTAGTGTCCACCTTCTTGACATATATATATATATATATATATATATATATATATATATGATATGATATTAGTCCCCTATCTGATTTAGGGTAGGTAAACATCCTTTCCCAATCTGTTGTTGGCCTTTTTGTCTTATTGACAGTATTTTTTGCCTTACAGAAGCTTTGCAACTTTATGAGGTCCCATTTGTCAATTCAGGATCTCATAGCACAAACCATTGCTGTTCTGTTCAGTAATTTTACCCCAGTACCCATATCTTTGAGGGTTTTCCCCACTTTCTCCTCTATAAGTTTCAGTGTCTCTGGTTTTATATGGAGTTTCTTAAACCACTTAGACTTGACCTAAGAGATAAGAATGGATCAATTCTCATTCTTCTATATGATAACCGCCAGTTGTGCCAGCATCATTTGTTGAAAATGCTATCTTTTTTCCACTGGATGGTTTTAGCTCTCTTGTCAAAGATCAGGTGACCATAGGTGTGTGGATTCATTTCTGGGTCTTCAATCCTATTCCATTGGTCTACCTGTCTGTCCCTGCTCTGTTTTTAAAACGTATAACAATCCACAGTCATGCTTTCTCCATTTTAGTTTGTTGGCAACATCCTTGAAAAAAAAAAAAAAAAACCAAAAACCAAAAAAACACCTACTGGCCTCTCAGAATATGCATAGGAAACCAATCAAAAAGATATTCTAAGCAGAGGTTTATCATTGCTCATTTTATGTTTTTTGTGCAACCACACAAGGATTATCATTGGTTTTACACATCCAGTTCATTAAGGAAGAAAGACAGGAGATCAAATTTATCATGGCAGATTTTAATAGAAGGAAATTCTTATTTGTCATCTAATCACTTGTTTCATATTCACATTCTTTCTCTCTGCTCCCTCAATTAATAATTTTCTTATTTTCTCATCCAAATTTTATGGATATCACATTCTCTTCTATCAGAATGCCCTATGGGCATGTCTGTGGAGTATTTTCTTAATTGTTCATTGATTCATGAGGTCCCAGTTCATTGGGAATGGTACAATTCCTGGGCAGGGGCAGACTGAGCCGTTTATATTTTGAAGCACATATATGCATGTAAAATTAATTAATAAAACGAAGCATTACTTTGAAAAGAGCAAAAAATGTATATGGAGGAAGTATATGATAAAATAATCTCTAAATCAAAATGAATATTTTTTAAAAGAAAAGTGGATGAATGTGAGTGCATGAAAAAACCAGTAGCAGCATTCCTCCATGGTCTCTGCAGTAAGCAGCATTCCTCCATGATCTCTGCAGTAAGCAGCATTCCTCCATGATCTCTGCAGTAAGCAGCAATCCTCCATGGTCTCTGCAGTAAGCAGCATTCCTCCATGGTCTCGGCAGCAAGTAGTGTCTGTTCATGGTCTTTGCACTAAGGAGTATCCCTCTATGGTCTCTGTTCCTCCATGATCTCAGCAGTAAGTGATGTTCTGCCATGGTCTCAGCAGTAAGCACTATTTCTCCATGGTATCATCTGTAACCAGTGTTACTTCATGGTCTCTGCAGTAAGCAGCTTCCCTCCAGGGTCTCAGAGTGGGCACTGTTCCTCCATCTTATCACTTGTGAGCACAGTTCCTCTCTGCTCTAGGCAGTAAATAGTTTTCTCCACATTTTTAGTACTAAGTAGCATTCCTATAATCCCAGAAGGAAACAGTGCTCCTCCATGGTCCCAGAAATAAGCAGTGCTCCTCCATGGTCCCAGCAGTAAGCAGTGCTCCTTCCTCCATGGTCCCAGCAGTAAGCAGTGTTCTTCCATTGTTCCAGCAGTAAACAGTGCTTCCCCCATGGTTCCAGCAGTAAGCAGTGCTCCTCCATGGTCCCAGCAGTAAGAAGTGCTCCTCCATGGTCCCAGCAGTAAGCACTGTTCCTCTATGGTCTCAGCAGTAAGCAGCTTCAATCCATGGATTGTTTCTGCCTCCAGGTTTTTTCCTCGCTTGAATTCCTGCCTTGCTTTCACTTTAAGATCGAGTGTAAAATAGACATGTAAGCCAAATAAACCTTTTTCTGAAGTTGTTTTTGGTGTTTTATCAAAGCAATAGATAGGCAAATTAGCATAAACCATGAACATACATGACCATTAGCACATTACCACTTTAATTGGTTTTTAATTAATTATGCAATTAATCTTATCCTTTTTCAAGTGTTTCATTAGAAGATTTACATTGGCCTGGCTTGGGTCTCATGACCATCTGCCACTCAGCTCAGTCTGAAAAGGACATGAATACTGATGCTGAAGTCAAGAGGTTCTATGCTCAGATCTCACAGATATTCTAATAGAAAGGAGAAGAAAGAGGAGGGGAGAGCTGTCATATGACATCATGACAATGCTGTGATTTAGGTACACAACTCAAATATTACTCAAAATGTATGTCTTTGTTACACATCGATCAGGTCTTTTTTTCTTTTTTCTTTTTTTTTTTTTTTTTTTTTTTTTTTTTTTTTTTTTTTTTTTTTTTTTTTTTTTTTTTTTTTTTTTTTTTTTTTTTTTTTTTTTTTTTTTTTTTTTTTTTCCTGTATGTGATTTTTCTATGCAACAGGATGTAATACATGCAATTTTCCTCCTTTGAGCTTGTCTCTTAGCCTCTCTGCCTGGAGGTTTTTGCCTTGAAAGCTGCACCTGGTTTGTTCCTGGACAATTCTTAACCTGGAACCACTCACTTGGATTGTTATTATCTCACCACTTAAAGAGCCTCGAAGATATGGGCACTGGGGAAAAATTCCTGAATAGAACAGCAATGGCTTGTGCTGTAAGAGCGAGAATTGACAAATGGGACCTCATAAAGTTGCAAAGCTTCTGTAAGGCAAAAGATACTGTCAACAAGACAAAAGGACCACCAACAGATTGGGAAAGGATCTTTACCAATCCTAAATCGGATAGGGGACTGANTAGTTCCCCCTGCGCTCATGTCTCTAGCTGCATATACGGAAGAAGATGGCCTAGTTGGCCATCATTGGGAGGAGAGGCCCCTTGGTCATACAGACTCTATATGCCCCAGAACAGGGGAAGGCCAGGGCCATTATGTGGGAGGGGGTGGGTAGGGGAGCAGGGCGGGGATGCGGGAGGGTAAGGGAAAATTTCTGGATAACATGTGAAATGTAAATGAAAAAAAAAAAAAAAAGATGTAGTTGAAGCGAGCAAAGTCACACAGTAGTTTCTGTCAAACATAAGCAAATGTTAAGACAGAAAGTTTTTCTTTAGTGCATCTAACCTTGGTCTAATCTACTGTATTTGTAACTTCTTCAGACATAACTTATTATATGATCTAATAACATCTATTGAGCATTATGCCATACATTCTACTGGCCACAGTAAGTTTCATGCCTTTTTCCTAAGTTTCAGTAAGCAGCTCATCATCTTGAGAAGACTAATCTCATTGATATTCATGTAAATCCATGTGTCAAATGTAAGGAATGATTTTGTTTCTAGTATTTTGTATTTAATTAAAATATTATTTCATCATTATCACCTTCCACTCTTCTGCCCTATCCCTCCCACATCCTCCCTGTTTCACAGAGCTCTTTTTCATTAACTATTGTTTCATATACATATAAATGAATAAACATATAAATAAAATAGTCTAATTCATTCACTTTTGTTTGCATGTATGTTTCTAGGGCTGAATGTGTTCAATGAGGAATCCAGAGGAGGTTCTTTGTTGACAAAAAAAAAAAAAAAAAAAAAAAAAAAAAGAATTCTTCCTCTCTCAGCAGTTGTTAATTGCTTATAGCTCTTCATCCAGATGTGAAACAATGTATGTTTTCTCAAATATATACTCATATGTCAACTATTGTTCAGATTATTCAGGTTTTGTTTAGGCATCAGTGTTTTTGAGATTTCATAGGTGTATCTTCCCTGTCACATCTAGTAGGTACAATCTCACACCTGACTTCCTAGTCCTCTGGGTTTTACAATATTTCCACCCCTTCTTTAGGAATGTTCCCTGGGTTTTAGGCGCTGGAGTTGTGATGATGTATGACTTGGATCTGGCTACTCCATAATCATCTCTGTAATTGTTTCCTTCTGGTTAAAAAGAAGCTTCTATAATGAGATCTACTTTAATCTGTGGATATAAGGATAAGCATTATAATACAATTAAGAATTACATTGATTTAGGATGAAATAGGTTATATACTTGGCTAGGTTGAGAATGCCATGCATGATTTCTTGCCTGGTAGGTGAGATTTGAATAACGTAGACAGCTATTGGGTACTACCAATATATAAGAGCTACTATTGCACCCTCAGTAGTATCTTGCTGTGCTGGCCACTGATGTGATTCAGATTTATCATAGTTAATGGGGATGTTGATTGCTCTCTGCTGTTAGCAGCTTGCATATCACCTTCCACTATTGTGAAAGCTAGTCCTTTGGCTTTGTGGCCAGATCTAGCTCAAAACCTCTAAATTTTAAGTCCAAAATACACGGTATTTTTATCATTGGAATATATGAACTGTAAAGAGTAGATGTTAATGTGTGTTTGGAGTTTCTGCTAAGTTATCAGGGAATACAGCCCTTGTTCTTTGGACTGCCAGAAACAGCAACAGTCAATTTTAAGTAGTCATTTCCTAAACAAAAAGTATCATCTGTCCATAGTAAGCACATGTCCTTAAAATTACACGAACAGTAGAAAAAATGTCCTCAGTATTTCCTTCAGAAGAAAATGTATAATTGTATTTCTTGTTTCTTACATCTGGCAGTAAAAAATAGTGTTGTCCTTGTAGAATCTTCTACTCTAATCATAATGAAAATACTGGAAAATAATCAAAAGTCTTCCATCATACTGATTGTTACCAAGTAGAGGGTACCTCTAAATAGAAAACTAATGGCCTGTATCATTTTTAAGCTTTTTTTTTTTTTTTTTTTTTTTTTAGTTGCCAGCTGGTGGAGAGGTTACAACACAGGGAAATGGCCATTAGCCTGGCAACAATAAAATATAGATAATGCATTGGCTATTTGACAAACTGGAACAGTCACCAAGAATAATAAAAGAGCTTGCTCAAATATTAAACAAAGACATTTCATTATGAAGTTCATGTTGTTGATCACCAGGGAAAAGGCTCAAAATACCACTGACCATATTTTGGCCATCAAAACCTTATAGGTGTGTTTTAAAATTCTTCTTTATTTTAAATTAATTATTTTATATATTTGGTTATTTGTGCTTAAATGCACACATAAATCATTTGCCAGTCTGCAACAAGCATTCATATGCATCAACAAGAGAGACATATGTATGATTTGAAAATGGTCTTTTTCAGTGAATTCTATGAAGATTACAAATATTTACTTCCATGTTTCTAAAATAGAGGGTTTCTTTAATATTAAATAATGTAGCAACTTTTTAAAATCTCCAAAATATAACATTTCCAGGACTGCATAATTAGTGTTGGTTTATTTTAAAGGTCTAATATTTTCTTTTCATATTCATCGTTAAAA
This sequence comes from Mus minutoides, assembly GCA_902729485.2. Classification (NCBI taxonomy): domain Eukaryota; kingdom Metazoa; phylum Chordata; class Mammalia; order Rodentia; family Muridae; genus Mus; species Mus minutoides. The sequence goes on along the minus strand of LR749518.1, from coordinate 816,047 downwards.
GTGAGAAAATATGTTGGGATCAGTGTTATCATTAAACACTTTGATTGATGTATATGGTGTCCTAATCTCCAATTCCATATTTGTGGAGGTCACTTTTTAAAAATGCAGAAGGGCCGGGAGCATGGCACAATGAATATAGTGCTTGGTGATAGAGCATGGGGACCTGCATTCAGATACTTCTCAGCCATGTAAATATTAGAACTGGAAGAATGTTCACTCATGTGTTCAGACACATTACTGAGGGGATTCCTGAGATCGCTGATTGGCCATTCCAGTTCATGTGGGCAGATCCAGGTTGACAGAGAGACCTCAGCTCAAAGCCTAAGGAGATACAAGACTCACTAAGTTAGTTGATATCACCCTCTTGCCCCTCATTTATGAATACAGATGGGCACATACCCATTTATCACACACAGAGGGACAGAGAAGATAGATAGATGGGTGGATAGACAAACAGAGTCAGACAGAAAGACAGACAGCTGTTTTGGCAAAAATGTGTTATAGAGTACCTTGACTGACTTCCATGAAAATGAATAGCTCCTGCCATTTTGGAGAAGAAAAGACCAATTTAATTCTCTGTAAAAATTACTGCATTTACCTTTGAGGAATATATCATTCAATGAATTACCCTCATTTTATTGTCTAGTCAATATAATTTTACACTTGATCTTAGCCAAAAGGATGAGAAGCGATGTCAATATAATTTTTAAAAGTAAGCTACTCTCTGAAAAAGCTGACTTTTGAGTTAAGATTACTTAAGTAATTGCCATTTTCTTGGATATTTTTATTTTTTACCAGTATTTTATTGAAAAAAAGCTATTTTCCCAGGCATTTAAATATAGAAATAAGTGGAACAACTTGATTATACTTATCATCTGAATTACTAAACCCCATGCATGTTCAGGTCAAGACTTCTCCCATTCTCAGTCTGCACCATATTTGACAAATATAAAGTCTACTTGCTATTTGAAATTCTGGTCTCCCTTCAACCTTAGTGGAAGGAACACAGTTTGAGAAGTAAACAATGTCTCTCATTTGACTATTACCCCTCTTTACTTTTAAGGTTAGGTCCACGTTTGCTCTGAATAGTGGTAAGCCGGGTGAAAGGGAAAATATTTTTCAACTTCTTTTCTTTTCCTTTTTTTTTTTTTTTTTTTTAAGATTTATTGATTGATTGGTTGATTGATTGATTGATTAATTGATGGATGGATAGGTGGATGGATGGATGGATGGATGGATGGATGGATGGATGGATTGTGTATATGAGTACACTGTAGCTTTACAGATGGTTTTGAGCCTTCATATGGTTGTTGGGTATTGAATTTATGACCGCTGCTCGCAAAAGTCAATCCCGCTTCCATTGGCCCCACTAGCTCTGCTTGGCCCTGCTCACACTGGCCCAAAAATTTATTCAACTTATTTTCAGATCTCAGTATTTGTAAACTGTATATATATTCGGTCAAACAAATTCAGAAATAAATTGTAACTAGCCCTTTTCAGTGAAAATATAAGAAAAAAAAAAAAAAACTTTGGTAGTTGTGGGTTTGTTTTATTGATTTTCTTTTTGCTTATTTAGATTTTTTACTTGTTTTTGTTTTTGTTTTGGAGTTGTTTTTGATTGGTTTTGTGTGCTTCTTTGTTTTTTTATCATCTATCTATCTATCTATCTATCTATCTATCTATCTATCCATCTATTCATCTATCTATCATCTATCTATCATCTATCTATCTATCTATCTATCATCTATCTATCTATCTATTTTGGAGTGCCATTGTCTTATTTTGGAATACTATTGCTAGAATAAAACCATGACTAAAATCTAGTAGGGGAGGAACAATTTTATTTGACTCATGCCTCCATATTGATCATCCAACACTGAATGAAGTTAGAAAGATAAATCAAACAGACCAGAGAACTGGAGGCAGGAGCTGATGCAGATCTATGTCAGGGTACTGCATACTGTTTTGTTCTCATTTACTTGTTCAGCCTGATTTCTTACAGAACTCAGAACTACCTGCCCAATGCCTTCCCCACTGACAATTGGCAGCCCTCCTCAAACACATATCATTTACCAGTTCAGAAATTGTCCTTCAGGCTTGTCTACATCCCAATCTTAAGAAGGCATTTTCTCAACCAGGCTCCATCATCTCATGTGAACCTAATTTGTGTCAAGGTTATATAAAAGTAGACAACCAAGAAGTGGAACACCTCAGAGTCCTCAGCTTCCTGAGCATGGAGGGATTTCTTTCTTCTCTTTTTTTTTTATTCAATTTTTTTATTAGATATTTTCTTAATTTGCATTTCAAATGCTATCCAGAAAGTTCCCTCTACCCTCCACCTCGCCCTGCTCCCCTACACCCTCACTCCCACTTCTTGGCCCTGGTGTTCCCCTGTAGAGGCACTACCTCACAGAATTTTATGGAGCAGAACCAGGCATCTTAGTAGGCTCCAATAGTCCTCAGGTTTTCTCATTTACTCTTCTGCCAGCAGATGGCTGTTGACTGGGGATGCTGGATTGAAAGACTCCTCAGAGACTCTACCTGAGGCCTGTGAATCTTCTCAATGAACTCAACACAAAGGAGATGGGGAAGCAGACATGCAGACACTTTCTACATTTCCTGATGTAACTTAACCCCCCCTTCATTTTCTCCTTTCCTTTCCTTTCCTTTCCTTTCCTTTCCTTTCCTTTCCTTTCCTTTCCTTTCCTTTCCTTTCCTTTCCTTTTCTTTCTTTCTTTTTCTTCCTTTCTTTTTTTGGCAGGGTTTCTTTGTGTAGCCCTGGCTGTCCTGGAACTCACTTTGTAGACCAGACTGGCCTCAAACTCAGAAATCTGCCTGTCTCAGCCTCCCCAGTGCTGGGATTAAAGGTCTGCGCCACCTCTGCCATTTATTTTCATCATGCTGCATTATTTGAAACTGTCACAAAGCTTCATACAGCTACAAAGAAATATGATACATAGTCTGTTTTCAGGTTTATTTGTGGTTTATTTTGTTTTTGTTTTCTTTTGTGATTGTTTGGTAGGTCTTTTGTTATGGGTAAATTAGGCTAATTAATATATCAATCATTCTTTATCATTTCTTTGTAGTGAGAATTTTGAAACACCCTTTCAGTATCTACTAATTCTGCATCATTACCAGTGTAGGGTGACTTTGTTATGCAATAGATCATCTGATATTATTCCTGTCTGTTTTGTAAATATCTGGTCATTTCCTGTCACTAACTAAACCCTGACAACACAATTCTGTTTCTATGGATTCAATTTCTAGAGCTTCAACATGTGAGCTCATGAGACAGGTAGGAGGGAAGGCTACATGGACCATAAGCATGTACACTATTGTGAAGGACAGGTTCACTCTTGTAAAGGATGTTGTGTGGAAACCCAATCTTCACAAGCTGGATGAATAAAACAGAGGGAGGCCTGTTGATTTATGTGAGGTTTAATGCACATCTCTTATGGACTTTTAAAATACTCTACATGATTGCAAGCTTTGCTACTCAGATCTTGCAACATCTAGACATTCAAGGTCTCTATCTCTCTCTCTCTGTCTCTCTCTCTTTCTCTCTCTTCTTCCCACATCTCCTCTCCCACACATACATCCACTCTCCACCTTCTCTCAGAAACTAGCAGAAACTAGGACGCATCCCAGGGGCATCAGCCAAACACAGCATAACTACAATAGAAGTAGGCACAGACCATCACATCTCAGCAGAACAAGGTAACTGGTAGGAGATAAAGGATATCACAAGTAGGCAAAGGATCATGGGCAGTCCCTGCTTCCATTTTTAGGATTCCCACAAGAATATAAAGCTACTTGGTCAGAATATAAATGCACAGGTCCTAGGTCAGACCTCTACAGGCCCCCTGATCTTTTCTAATCCCCGTGTAGTCTGGCCAGATTTCTGTGGGTTGTGTTCTCCTAGTGTGTTCCTGATCCCTCTGTTCCTCCAAATTTCTTCCCTGTCTTTCATAGGACACCTGTGTTTCACCTGATGCTTCGGGGTAGGCATCTACCTCTGCTTCAGTTAGTTGCTGAATGTAGTCTCTCTGGTCAATTTGACAAGCTAGAGTCTGGTCCCAGAACATTCTACAGTTAGGACTGTCTGTAGGTCCAAACTTTTGTGGCAGGGTTGGTGACTTGAGGCCTTGCCTGATTACAGAAAACAGAAGTTTCAGACTTCATGTTCCACATTATTATGAGTATTTGCACTTTGCATTTTTTGAATCACAAGGGCCAATGCAAGTTTTGGATAGTAGGATTTCAGAAATATTTTTAAGGCCAATTTCTAGGTCTTAGAACCTGGCATTTTACTTGTGCAGCATTTTTTTGTTCAAAAGAGAAAAACCTGTTAAAGTGATATCTAACAAATTGTATTTTGCCTTTTAATTTTAATTAACTGGATAATTAGTTATATGCAGTTTGGTACAATACATGGCTACTCAATGGTAATGTGATTAATAATATATTACAAGCAAATGCATATATACAATTACATGTTTTAGTAAACAACACACATCTATGTAAACATAAGTATACAAAATAAAACATATAAACTGAGTCTACTATTGCTCCCTTTGGGCAAAAAACATTATATGCTTTACCTTTCCCAGCATGGGATAAAACTGAAGAATTTATTTAATTTTTTTCCCTTTGGTTTTAGATTTATTTTCTCAGTAACTAAAATGCTGAATGTTCAGTAAATATTGTTTATTGATTAAAAGACTATAGATCTGAAATTAAGCTAAAAGGAGGATTTCTGCCTAATGGTCTCTTGCTCATTATTCTTTGGATGGAAGTTTGAAAAGTGACTAGCTTAAGATTCCATATTTGAACTGATAGTTATCTAAACCTTAGAACGACATCCTGTGCCTTTTGACATTGTAAAGTTCAGTTCCAGTACATCTTCTCTTGGCAGGAATCCAAAATTCTTGAAAATGTTCAGCTGCCTTACAAAATTATTGATGTTAATTTAGATTTTGTTATATAAATGACAGCAGCGTCTAAAACTACACATGGAATGTATTTGATTAGACCAAACATGAACCTTGAAGAAAATTGCTTCCTTTTTCACATTTAATAATCTCTCTCTCTCTCTCTCTCTCTCTCTCTCTCTCTCTCTCTCTCTCTCTGCAATCATCCCTTCTCATCTCTTTTAAAATGGATACCTCAAAACAGAGAATATTCACATCCTACAGTGGTGAAGCTATAGTCATCTTCAAGTAGATAAAATGTACTTCCACTTAACTAGAGTGTGATAGTATTAGCATCTATGAAAAATTGACTTGCTCCTCAGCTATATTTGTTTGAGGAAAATCTGTTAGATTTATGGTATATATATATATATATTTTACAATGCCCCCCAAACAATCAAGAACCATAGTGTCATGAACTAAATTTTTCTGTGTATACATAGAAAGATATCCAACACTTAACTTCTTACCTGAAAGAACAGTTTCTAATCTTTAGTGTATGCAGCAAGATAGCAATAGTTTCTGATGCTGGCCACTAAAATTATGCGAACTCACAGGTAGCTCAACAAGACATGCATTACCAGTCTTTAGTATAGGAAGCAATTTCATTTGTGTGTATATGTGTACACAAAGCTGTATGTGTATATAATGCTATTAGGAAGAATAACATGACCCTAATATTAGTATTAATCACAAGACAAACAGATTATAATATTTATAAAAGATATCAGGGAGTTTAAAATAAAAATACTGCTATAAAGATGCCTAAATTTGTGTAGGGAATTAGATTTCAGGTAGATTACTGTAGTGTGCTTCATGTCCTACTTCCAAGTGTCTGTACTTTTCTCTTTATAAATCCATTAGACGGATATTTTTTCCTTGTTTGATTACATAACATGACATTGAAGAAGGGATATATTGACTTCATTTTTATATTTACTGTGTTAAAATTTGCAAAAAAAAATGAGTTTTACCATAAATGTTAATGGCAAGAAGTCCAGTATAGGGATACCCTGTGTGGTGCAGAGAGCATGCTGACTAAGATAAAAAGGGAGCTGAGTTTTCTTTGTGCATGGAAACAATTGCTTGGTCTTTTAGGCCATGACTAGTGCTGTTGAAGACACAGCACAATTCTCAACAATACTACAGCAGGGAGACAAAGTCATAGTCAGAGAGGTCTTGAACTCACTTTAATCATTAAGAGTTTGATATGTGATGACTTAAAATACATAAGGTTTGAAGATGCACCATCTTTAGTTGACAAAGAAGACCTCAAAGAGATGCATCCATTGCTTGTCAAAAGGATCAGATTTCTGGATTGTTTTCCATGGTTGCACCCTTACTTTTACAAATCACACCAGAATACAGAATGCCATCCCAACTGGAATGTAGTGTGTTGTGAAAGAATCTCAAAAGCTTCTCATGTGCAAGTGTCAAGCTGAATCACCTTTTGAATTTGTTTTTATGTTTTTTTTAATATTATGTAAAAGTATACTCTGCAAGTAAAAGCACTTCTCCATTTCTTAGTTTGTCATATTCTACCCATACTCACAATCTGCTCCTCATTTCTGTACCTTCACTCCACCTGTCTCATCCTTGTTTGGAACATTCTGTCTCAATATACTCCTTCAATATTCATCCTGTATATGTTCTTTACTCTCTCCACCATCATTGGGTAAAGCTCTGTCTTTTCATCGGCCCCTTTCTAGTTCCCTAGCCTTTAGCCATTACTGTCCTACATATTTTGTCCCCATTAGTTGGCATAATTTAGACAATTATGTCAAACAATCTCTCACTGCATGGAATAAGAATATGTCATAAGTTTAATGATGGCATGTCCAGAATATGTTCTGGATAACTCTAGTTCCCAACAGCCTTCGTTGTTAAAATATACTTAAATGGTATTCCAAATTTCTTTCAAAAGAAATCACTTTAAAAAGATGTCACAAAAGTAATTTTAAATAGCCTATTCTTTGCTTTTTATTTCATGGAAATACATTTAGATATATATCTATCTAGTGTTTGTTGTGATTTTTGTTAGGAAAGTAATATTTCTTTCTTTATTAGCTTATTTCAACCACAAAGTTTGTCTCCCAAGCTATTTTTTTTCAGTAAGTAATGTAATTTTTCTGCTCAAATTTCATTTTTTCTTTCTTTCTTTCTTTCTTTCTTTCTTTCTTTCTTTCTTTCTTTCTTTCTTTCTCTCTCTCTCTCTCTCTCTCTCTCTCTCTCTCTCTCTCTTTCTTTCTTTCTTTCTTTCTTTCTTTCTTACTTCAGGGTTTATCTGTGTAGCCATGGCTGTCCTGGAACTCACTTTGTAGACCAGGCTGGCCTCGAACTCAGAAATTTGCCTGCCTCTGCCTCCTAAGTTCTGGGATTAAAGGCATGCACCACCACTGCCTGGCTTCAAATTTTTTTTTTTAATTTTTCTCTTTATTAGATATTTTCTTCATTTACATTTCAAATGTTATCCAGAAATTTCCCCTTACCCTCCCACATCCCCGCCCTGCTCCCCTACCCACCCCCTCCCACATAATGGCCCTGGCGTTCCCCTGTACTGGGGCATATAAAGTCACATAGAAGGAGAGGCTGTAGTATGCTTCAGCATTATGTGCATTGTGGAACACAAGACATAACAGGCTTAGAGTTTTTTTTAAAATTTCCCAGAGCCATTTCAATTCAAAAGGGGCATCTCCTTTCCTTTGCTGGGTATAACTTCAAAATATTTCTTGTGTCTTTACTTCTTTCTCATGCTGCGTAGAGCTGCTTCTCTTTCTTCATTGGCATCAAAGGAAGAAAACCCAGACAGAATGCAGAATGCATATATATATATATATATATATATATATATATATATATATATATATATATATATATGATGTTCTCATTTCTACAATCCCATAAACCAGCATTAATATGCAAATACTGTCAGGAAATTCAGAAGGAAATATCATCTATGGAAGTTATACAAATGTGCCAGCAACTATAAATGGGAATAATGACAGATCTGTAAAATGTTGATCATAAAATGTTCAGAGTATATGGTAATATGTACATAAATTATGAAAATAAAAATTTCAACAAAGCAGTTTCAAAATTCATAGCAATATATTGTCACTGAACTTAATATTGTTTGGGATTAATTTTTCTGAAAAGGACTAGAATTAAACAAATGTTTTATAATTTTAATTTATTTGGAAAGACAATATGCATATCTTTTCTATAAGTTTTCTGAACAACATAACATTCAACTTTTTTCTTCTAATTTTGAGAGTTTCTACTTTCTCTCCCACTCCATTAATCCAGTGCCTTCATTCTCTCAGCTTATCTCTTATGTTTTATTATTCTGTAAATATGTTTATACATATACATATACATATACATATACATATACATATACAATAGCCTGCAATTTAAACTTATTGTTGACCATATATGTATGTTTTAGAGATGAGTACTTGATAATAGGAAAGTTATCAGAATGTAACTGGAAAAATCCAAATCCTCTACCATTCATAATCATTTATTTCCTGTAACTCTTACAGTAGGGTTAAAACTTAGAGCATATAACCAAAACCACACCAGTATGCAACCTGGTGTTGTTGCTAGGCAAGACTTATGTAGTTAACAATCTGGTTACAGCTATATATATATATATATATATATATATATATATTGATTCTTACAGTCTTTCTGCCACTTTGCCTAAGGTGTTTCCTGAGCCTTAGGTCTAGGAATACAAGGTAGTTGTACCACCTTGAGTTGGAATTTCAATCATTTATTCTTTGTGTTTAAACAGTTGATCCTTCTCCTAGTCTCCATTTGATAGAGAAAGAATCTTCTCGGATATGCAGCAAGATCTGCACTTATCTGCTATAAGAGTAAATATTGAGAATACTAATATTGTTTGAAGACAACACCAGTAGTTCATTCTCCTCCTGCATCTATATCCTCTCCAGATTAGGAAATTGACTAGATTTACTGTATCAGACATGAGTCCCTAAATGTTTATTATTCCCAAGATAAAATACTGCTATGTCCTTATTGAACTAACTTTTCAGTTTTGCCAGACTTGTGGGTCACGGGCTTCAGGGTGAGTTATGACTATTAGTTGCTTTACTCCTTTGGCATTTTGTATAGTACTTTCAGATACTATGAATGCTAGCCCCTACGGAGGATATTTTCTCAGTTCTGATAATACAAATGTTATAGTGTCTAAATAGAGATACCATTATATATCTTTCATTAACAAGGAAAATAACAGTAATGCATAATGAGACATTTTAATTTATAAAATATGTATTAATTTTTTAAAATATTCAGTTTTCTAATAAGTTTAATGTCTTTGTCTTTTTTGATGTTTTATTCTTGAAAATTCTTTTTCCTAATATTACTTCTCGAGAGAGTACTCACGTGGCTAATAAGTGTTTGTTTTATGTTCACACTGAATCTACTGACATTTAGTGTCATGAGAAATATGTTTTAAAATGGCATAAACTTCTAAACAAGTACTTGAAGCAAGAAGAGTATTACATGATGATGATGATGGTGGTGGTGATGATGATCCTTGTTTTAGACTATTATTGCTTGTGTATTTTCCAAATCCATCTTAAATGAATAAAATGAGATAACTCTGGTATTACATTGTAAGGAGAAAACTGTGCTTTGAAAATTAGAGTAAAATTTCAAATTTCATATACCTAGGAAATGTTATACTTATATTTCAGACTGAAGCTATTTGCTTAGCTGGTGTTTATGACTGCATGGTTACCAGCAGGGTTAAATTTTAGGAAGAAAAAGAAGAGTGCTCAAGGAACAAATAGAAACAAAACAGGGTGTTTTTACACCTTCTCTGGTATGTGTGTGTGTCTGTAAATTCCTGTTTTGAACAGATACTATACCATTGAATTGTCCTATGTCATGCATCAAAATCCAATTCTTCAAAAGATCTCATACATCATGTCATCCTTGAAAGATTCTTTGACTTTCTGACTCCATCTGGCTTCTCCCTTATGAGAGTTTATTGAATTGTGGATGCTTTACATTCTTCTCTATTGCTTGCTTCCTCTTGCTAACTCCCCTCTATGCATGTTCATGGTCTCAGGTTTGCACGAATGCCCATTAAATACTGACGACATTCTTATGATGTGATTTACCCTTCCTTCAATTTATTCTCACATTATTCAGACACTTAGCAAACATTTTCTGTGTTCTATCTAAGTTTGTGCTTCTTCACAGCACACCGTTCTCATGTTCATCTACAACATGTAACACACGGTAGGCCCTAAGGTGTAATCAGTCATTTTTGCATAATGAAATCAACAATTCACTGAAAATTATCTAACAATTTCATTTAGAGAAGCATATTTAACAGAAAGTTTGTACATAACAAATTATATTTTGATTATCAGATTTCATTGATAACTTATGTCAAAAGCTAATGTCAATCTGCACATATAGGAGAATATATTAGTTATGCATAGTGTGTAGAGAGACTATATTAGTTATATTTAGCATGTATAGGATGTCATATGTTAATGTTATTTAGAGATGTTGATGTCTCATCTACAATGTTACTAATGTATTCTAGAATGGAAAGAACTTCATACTTTATTGTAATTCTTGTTTGTTCTTTTAGATGATATTTTTTTTACTGGTTATTATCAAATATTTGTTAATATAAAATGTTAAAAATAAAGACAATAACAGATTATTTGTGTTGCATTAAATTTCTAAAACATTTAAATTAAGTTATATTATTTTTATTAATTACTAAGAAAGGAGAAAGTTATTTTCTAATACAGTAATAATATATCAAAGAGGCCTATGTTTATGGCCCAAAAGATTGTCTGTTCTAAGATGGCTTAATATAAACACACCTAGAGAGAATTGTGTTTATAAAAGTTATAGCTCCTAGAAAAAGCGAGCATCCTAACACTATTGATCCATTGAAATACAAAATAGGATTTGTCTCTTTGTTTATAAACCAAGAGACTTCTTTCATTCAGCCAGCTTTTCCCACATGGGGCCATTATATTTTGAACAGGAATTTCATTATTTCAACTAATTTGGAAACTACTTTGGTCCCTTAGTCAGATGATTTCCCATCAATCTCTAAATTTAAAGTAGATAGGTTTTATCCCTATTCAATTTAATTACCAGCTTTAATATAAAAAGGGGGCTTCTAATTCCAGGGTCTACTCTTCAGTGCCTACAGAAATTTCTTAGTGTCATGATATGTGTGTCACCACATTTGTACCAGTGCCTCCAGCACCTCCTGCTTAGCATCCATTAACCATCTACTGAGGACAATTATTTTTTTTTTTCTTGTGATGTCAACTGAAAAAGTCAATGTGTTTTTTCTCAGGGGGGAGTATCTTCAAGCAAATAGAAAACCGAGCTAACTAAAGTGCATGCCCAAGTGTTCCTCCAATGTGCTTTGGAAATACAGTCTCTAAATAGATCTAAGTAGTTACTCTCAGGAAGCCCCTCCTGTTCCAGAGTTTAGAATGTAAAGGGTACACAAGATTACTAAATATAAATATCAAAGTACTAAAAAGAAGGATCAATGATGATTGCAGGTTCTTCACATGCCAGACTTCCATAATGGACTTTGTGTATTTTACCACCTTGAATCTTTGTCTCTATGCAGAAATACACAAACTACTGGAAATTAATTTGCTTGATGTCACACACTATTTTACTCACCCCAATATTAATTGAGAACTTTGATGGAAAGACCTGATTCTGGGCATAAACATGAAAAGTATTAGGGATATACAACAGACTTACGAGGAAGGATATGTGTTCAAGGGTGAAAGACAGCTCAAATTGGCAGTTAATAGCATTATGCGGTTTGAATTAGGAGCAAGCTCATAAATAATTTAATGATTCAGGCACTAGTAGCTGTGCTATTTCTATAAACATAGCATTTTTTTACAAAGCTATGTATATTGAGATAATCATACACATGTGTAAGCCTGTGATATTTCATCAGGCAAATGTCACCAGTGTACTTATCATGGAGAGTATGGGAATCTGAAAACAAAACAAAAACAAACAAACAAAAAAAAATGTCATCCATGTTTTAGAAATCACAAATAAAAACACAGAACAATGAGCAACTGTAATCTTTTTACTGAAGATACCCCATGGCTAGTAAAATAAATCACAATCCAATGCCTACTGTCCCCAAAGAAGTTTGGTAGTAGATATATTGAAAAAAGTGTTCTAACAGAAAATGTATTAGCATTGAATATTGCAAGGAAAGTGATGCAGACTTGAAAGCTCTAGTCATTTCATCTGTGGTCAGCGCTTAATAGAGACTGGACAATTTCACAATCAAAGGAAAGAAAAACCAATAAGAAATAAACAATCCTCATGACAAAAGTGAGTTTACTTTGGATTCTGACAAGAGTCAGGTAAAGCTGTATGTGTAATCTAGTGATGAGTGGAAGCCAAATTGCCTCAAGATGTGTAGAGGAAATTTATCATGGAGAGGCTGTTGACTTATATTTTAAACTTTCTACTTAGGAAATAAAATCTCTCATTTCCCTTCATTTATTCTATTTTCATTCACTGTCCTTCTTTCTGCATTTGTCCTACTTCCTCTCCATCCTACCTGATTATTCCTTTCTCTAACTCCAAAATAGGCATTATAAGAATTTATGTTTGCTCTTATAGCTGTAATAAACTATCACCCCTTGCCTTATGTCTACCAGATGAGTGTGTGGTAAAGAGTACAGAAGTGTGGCAGGGTGTGGTGGTGCACGCCTTTAATCCCAGCACTCGGGAGGCAGAGGCAGACAGATTGCTGAGTTCGAGGCCGGCCTGGTCTACAAAGTGAGTTCCAGGACAGCCAGGGATATACAGAGAAACCCTGTCTCGAAAAACCAAAAAATAATAATAATAATAATAATAATAATAATAATAATAATAATAATAAATAAAAAATAAAAAGAGTACAGAAGTGTGTATTTCTGTTACAAGAGTAAGTATATATTCTCCTTTTCTTATACTTGGCTGTATCCTGATGAATGTGCCATTAATTTAAGATAGCTTAATTAAAAGGCTATTTAATACACCTCATCTACCAAGCATAGCAAACGAGTACACTGCCAACTCCAGGTCATTACTTTCATAATCACTGTCTGGCAGCTATGACTCACCTCAGCTGACAAGAATCCTGTAAAATGGTTGCATATCATATTTTTAAAATTATTCTTCTAAATGGACATAGTATCAAGTTGTTCTCAAAGATGTGTGACAATTCCCAGGGTAGTGCTGCTCTTAGACTTCTGAGAAGATGTTTGTGCTGTTGTCAGCAGTGAAAGCAAAGTTGAACTAAATGCTCAAATTCTAGAAATTCCTTCTGTGGAGTTCATGCTCTCCCAAAACTCATTTCCCCATGAGATTCAGTTTAAATGCTCTATTAAAAAAATGTAAATCTATACCATAATTCCCACCATAAAGCACAGGGACAATCCCAGAGGACAAGACAAGACAATTCTTAGAGACAGTGATAAGGGATGGCTGCCATGAAACAGTGTCTTTTCCTCATAAGAGAAGGCTGCACTCATGAACTAACAGTAGCTGTTATTGCCAACACAAGGTCAAGGCATTTGGCATTACCCTATGGAAAGGGAAGGGGCTCATGAATGCAGGCTTCCAGATAAGGGGCTGTTGACATCTGATAGTTTATAGAGAAAGGATGAAGCAATCTCCATTAATCATGAGGTTTCTGATACGTTGACCATACTCTAGTGGTTGCCCCACACCTAAGTATATGGATGACTCAATTGATGGCAGTTGGTTATAACAAATACAACTTTAAAATAAGATAAGAAGTCAGGAAAAGTTAGAAGATGAGTGACTGGCAGGAGTTAAGGGGAAAAATAGATCTGAATATGATCAAATCATATTGCATGCATGTTTCAAAGGATATCAAAATCTCAAATGTATTATGCCATTAATAAAATATTGCATTTTATAAGAATTAAAATACAAAATCCATGCTTAGTTTCTACTCAATGCATATGTATTCATTCCACTCTGAAGTTTAAAAGAGTAGAGCTATGTTGTCCTAATAATCTAGAACATATGAATTGTATTATATATACCTTTTTTGAGACCTGATTTGTTATGTGTAGATTTATCTAAAAACAATTGTCATGACTCCAATTTTACCTATCCCTAGGACATGAACAGACAATGTCAATATTTCAGCCTTTGATTTTAGCTGCAATTAAATTTACATGGGATTTTAAAAACACTGTTAAAAGTGATTTTTGGCTGTGAGCATCCACATCTGTATTGGTCAGGTGGTGGCAGAGCCTCTCAAGGGACTGACATATCAGGCTCCCTTTAGCAAGCACTTCTTGGCATCAGCAATCCATATGGGTTTGGTGTCTGCAGATGGGATGGATTCCTCAGTGGGGCAGTCTCTGGATGGCCTTTCTTTCAGGCTCTGTCCCTTTATTTCCTTTTTACAAGAACATGCCAGAGCCTGACCAATACAGATGTGAATGCCCACAGCTAACAATCAGATTGAGCATGAGGACCACAATGGAGGAGTTAGGGGAAGGACTGAAGAATCTGAAGGGGTTTGCAACCTCATAGGAAGGACCACATTATCAATGATCCAGACCCCTCTCCCAGAGCTCCCAGAGACTAAAGCACCAACCAATGAATACATATGAAGGGACTCGTGGCTCCAGCAGCTTATATAGCAGAGGATTGCCTTGTCTGGCACTAATGGGACAGGAAGCCCTTGGACCTATGGAGACTTGATGTCCAAATGTAGGGGAATGCTAGGGAAGTGAGACAGGAGTGGGTAGGTGGGTGAGCTCCCTCATAGAAGGAGGGGGTGGGGGACAAGTTAGGGCTTTTGCAGAGGGGAAACCAGGCAGGGATAACATTTGAAATATAAATAAATAAAATAACCAATAAAAACAGAACTTGATTTTTGTGAACTCATGGTGAGCTAGCAGTTAGGCCTGCATTGCCTAACTGCTATTTTCTATCAACTTGTTTATTATTTGTATGTGTTGTACTGCAAACTATCTGTTCAAATAGTTTGTCTACTTCTTCTAATTTTCTCATTTTAGGAGAAGTAGTAATATATTCACACAAGGCTTGGCATTGAAATAAGGAGTTTTCTTTATTCAATTTATTATATTTTAAGAGATTTATTTATTTTCGTTTTATGGGCATAAGTGTTTTTCCTAGATATGTCTGTGCACCACATTCATGTATTGTCCATGGATGCCAGAAGACATCATTGGCTTACTGGAGTCAGAGTTACAAGTGATTAAAAAACTATTACGTGATCACTGGAAACCAAACCTTGATCCTCTTTAAGATCAGCAATAGTTCATCACTGAGCCGTGTTTCTACTTCTTCCAACTTATTTTTATAAAGAATCACAGGAAATATGGAAGGTATCTATCAGCGAGGCTCACTGACCAGCAACCCCAGTAATCTTCCCTATGAAATTTGTTAATGTTGTTACAGCTAATACACAGCTGAGTCTGGCTTTAGGCATGCTTTTTACATCAAAACTTAGGTCTCCTTTTCTAGATGGAAAGTACTATACATGGTAAGTCTTCCCAGAGCACTTCTTAAGTGTTTTTATCCTTATAAATTTTAGCTTCAAAGCTTTTGTGGTATATTTCTTACAAATAAAATCCAATTAGTTTTCTAAATATGATTACATTTAAAATTGAAATTGATATGTTCATACAGGACTATTCTATAAAAAGTCTAGGGTTTGTTAACTTTTATGTAAAAATAGTAGCAGTTTGGAGGATAAAACACTGTAGAGGAATTTTACATTTTTTAATGTAATTTATTTTTCTTAGAATTTTTTCTGAAATTGTAACCTTGTTTTATAATCTTCAGTATGAGTATTTGATTCTTTTTAATTTTGATTCACAGTTTATTTCTGTTCATGTTTTTCTTAGAAAAAAAAGAGATTTTTTTTGTATATTGATTGTGCACCCTGAAGCCTTTCTGAACTCACTTAGATTTAGTACTTTTAAGTTTTCTTATTATATGAATTATTTTTACTTTTCAGCTTTTACATCTTTTGCATTTTTTTCCTCTGGTCTTATTTTAGTGCTAGAACTTCTTATTCTGAATAGCTCAAGTTAATCTTTTTTTTTTTTTTTTTTTCTAAATACAAAATAACTTTCTTTTTTTGTTTTTGGTTTTTTTTTCCTCTTTATTAGATATTTTCTTCATTTACATTTCACATGTTATCCAGAAATTTTCCCTTACCCTCCCGCGTCCCCGCCCTGCTCCCCTACCCACCCCCTCCCACGTAATGGCCCTGGCATTCCCCTGTTCTGGGGCATATAGAGTCTGTATGACCAAGGGGCCTCTCCTCCCAATGATGGCCAACTAGGCNCTGGTGGAATCACCATGCCTGACCTCAAACTGTACTACAGAGCAATCGTTATAAAAACTGCATGGTACTGGTACAGCAACAGACAGGTAGATCAATGGAATAGGATCGAAGACCCAGAAATGAATCCACACACCTATGGTCACCTGATCTTTGACAAGGGAGCTAAAACTATCCAGTGGAGAAAGGACAGCATTTTCAAAATAACTTTCTATAAACTATCTACCATTTTAACATTTTAAAATATGTACATTAGCTTCATGGATTTAAGAAGATGTCTATAGAGTTTTATAAATGCAATATAATATACTGGCTAATATTAGAGAAAATATTAGCCAATATTAAAGCAACTTTAGGTCTCATGGAAGAATGTAAAATACACAGTTACCTACTGTTTTATATGATTATCAAATAGCATAGTAAAAGTAATATCAATGTCAACAACAAATTATTTGGGAGAGAACAGAGACAGACTAAGAGATCAGCAGAGAGGAGAGAGGCAGACAAACAAAGAGAGATACATAGACAGAGACAGATACAGCCACAGACATGAAAGACAC